>PVJN01057049.1:0-12581 GCA_004026805.1 Lasiurus borealis
TGACTGATTAAGTCTTCTGAAGCAGTGGGAGCTCAGTAAATGTGAACTGAATTAGAAATGAAATACAAACACTTCTTGAGATAAGTACTTAACTTCAAATGTTATGTTTTCCAGCCCTGGCTGGTTTAGCTCAGTGGACAGAGTGTCAGTCTGTGGACTGAAGGGTCCCAGGTTTGATTCCAGTCAAGGGCAGCTGTACTTTGGTTGCGGGCGCATCCCCACCAGGCGGCAACTGATCAATGTTTCTCTCTCGATGTTTCTAACTCTCTATCCCTCTCCCTTCCTTTCTGTTTAAAAAAAAAAAAAATCAATAAAATATATGAAAAATGTTATGTTTTCCAGAGGGGAAAAATCCTATCCAATAAAAGAGTGATATGCAAATTGAGCATACCTCCACTATACCCACCAGCCACACCCACCAGCCAATCAGAGTGAGTATGCAAATTAACCCAACCAAGATGGCTATGGCCACAGAGAGAGCAGGAGAGAGGCTTGGGTTGCCCCTGCCGATGGAGAAAGCCAAGCTTTCTGCACACCCTAAGGCAACAAAGTTTCAATGGCTGAGCTAGCAGAAGGCTTGGCTCCGCTCCAGGCTATAAAGTTTCAATTGTAGAAGATAAATCCCAGATATCAGGCCTTTGCTTGGGTCACTGGGGGGTGTGGCCAGCCTGCAAACCACCACAGGTCCCTCGCCCAGGCCACCCCACACCTCAAGGGAAAAGCCACCCTGATCTAGGATACTCTTCAGGGCAAATCAGCTGGCCCCCAACCATGCAGCAGGCCCCTATCCTAATAAAAGAGTAATATAAAAATTGACCATCACTCCAACACCCAAGATGACTTCCCTCATGTAGTCAAAAGATCCTGCCCCCATG
This sequence comes from Lasiurus borealis, assembly GCA_004026805.1. NCBI lineage: Eukaryota > Metazoa > Chordata > Mammalia > Chiroptera > Vespertilionidae > Lasiurus > Lasiurus borealis. The sequence goes on from PVJN01057049.1 coordinate 876, forward strand.
TGGACACAAGATGGCCACCACAAGATGGCCAGCAGGGGAGGGAAGTTGGCAGGAATTAGGCCTGCAAGGGAGGCAAGTTGAGGGTGACTGGGCCTACAGGGAAGGGCAATGGCGGGGGGGACCAGGCCTGTAGGGGAGGGCAGTTAGGGGTGACCAGGCCCACAGGGTAGGGCAGGTATGGGCAAACAGGCTGGCAGGGAGCAGTCAGGCATCAATCAGGCTGACAGGGGAGTGGTTAGAGGGTAATCAGGCAGACAGGCAGAAGTGGTTAGGGGCAATCAGGAAGGCAGGCAGGTGAGCAGTTTTGGAGTCAGCAGTCCTGGACTGTGAGAGGGATGTCCAACTGTCTGTAGAATTGGGCTTAAACGGGCAGTTGGACATCCCTCAAGGGATCCCAGATTAGAGAGGGAGCAAGCTCTGCTGAAGGACACCTCCATCTCCCCTGTGCACGAAATTTTGTGCACTGGGCCTCTAATATTATTATTAAAACTTAAAAACATTCTTTAATTGCTTTTCAAAAAATATAGGTGCGAAATTCTAAAAAATAAAAGTGACAAGATATTGTACATTTTGTTTCTAAACTTTCGATAAGCCTGTTATTCTCAGGCTTTTGGGTAAAATGATCATTAAAAATATGGATCATTAAAGATTTGGTATTTATTGCAAGTTAAAAGTTTCTGAAAATATAAGAAACATAATTTTAACCAGGTATTTGGTTAAAAACTGAGTTCAATGGCTTTTGTGTTACTCAGACTCTAACTAAAAAGAGCTGTTTCTATTCTATAGAAATAATCTGAAAGATTCATGTGCTATTCACATTTATTTTGGAAAAAATCTAGTAAGAAGAAATAAAATATTATTTATTATTTAGAATTTTAATATATTTTCACACTTAAGTAGAGTTATTATTATTTTTTGGGAAGGTGCTTTTTTTTTTTTGTCCAAACAGGATAAAGTTGTGTTATTCTCAAAAGTATTTTGACTCAAAACTATTGTGTTCTAGGGTGAACTAGCTTCCTAAAAACTTCATCATACTGATGAATAGGCCCACTGCCTAATGATTAACATAGACATTTCATGGGGACTGAGAATAATACAGGGCTAGTTCACCCCAAACACATGGGAGTTGTCTAAATGAATCAATTTTAGACATGTGGTGAGTTCATAGCAACGGAAACTGTTGAATTTATGTCTAACCAATGTTCTTAGCAGTAAAAATTATGAGAAAGGGAGAGCGTTTTGATAAAATAGGAGAAAAGGTGATTTTTGAGAACTGAAAAAACCTTTAATGGAACTAAGCATTCTAGAAGCTATTTTCTTTTCTCTCTCTCTTTTTAAATTTATTGGGGTGACATTGGTTAATAAGAGCATAGAGGTTTCAGGTGTACATTTCTATGAAACATGACCTGTAATTGCATTGTGCTGACTACCCAATCAAATAATCTTCCGTCATCAAATATGTAGCCTCCTTTACTACCCATCAGTGGGCCCTTCCCCTGGTCAGCACCATATTGTTGTCAGTGTCTATGAGTTTCAGATCCCACATGTGAGTGAAATCATATAGTTCTTAGCTTTTTCTGACTAACTTTGCTTAGCATAGTATTATCAAGGTCCATCCACATCATTTCATCTTTTAAGTAAAGCCCCTGTATTTCATCCGCAGTATTTCATCTTTTCTTATGGCTGAATGGTATTCCATTGTTTACATGTACCACATCTTCTTTATCCAGTCCTTTAGCAAAGGACACTTTGGTTGCCTCCATGTCTTGGTCACTGTAAATAATGCTGCAACGAACATAGGGATGCATATATCTTTGCAAATAAATGTTTTCAAAATTTTGGGGTAGATACCCAGAAGACGGGTTGCTGGGTCATATGGTAACTCTATCCTTAATATTTTTAGGAGTCTCCATATTGTTTTCCATAGTGGCTGTACCAGTTTACATTCCCACGAGCAGTCAATGAGACTTCCTTTTTTTTCATAACCTCTCTAACATTTGTTATTACTTATCTTGTTGACAATAGTCATTCTAACAGGAGTGAGGTGGTATCTTATTGCAGCTTTGATTGCATTTTCCTAATAGCTAGTGAAGTTGAGCATCTTTTCATATATCTGTTGGCCATTTGTCTGATTTTTTTGGAAGAAATGTTAATTCAGGTCCTCTGCCCATTTTTAAAAATTGGATTGTTGTTTAGTGTTGAATTGCATGAGTTATGTATTTTTGATATTAACCCCTTGTCAGACTGTTTTTTGTGAATATCATCTCTTATTTGGTTGGTTGCTTTATTGTTTTGTTGTTGGTTTCTTTTGCTATGCAGAAACTTTTTAGTTTGTATGTGGCTTTCCAATTTCCCCAGCACCATTTCTTAAAGAGGCTTTTTTCTCCTTCATTGTATATTTTTTGGCTCTTTTCTCAAAATTATTTGCCCAAATACTAGTGAATTCTACCAAACATTCAAAGAAGATTTGAAACCTATCATTCTCAAACTCTTCCAAAATAATTGCAGAGGCAATAATTTCTAACATTTTATGAGGCTAACATTCCTTCATACCAAAACCTGGAAAGGATAGCACACACACACACACACACACACACACACACACACTCACACACACACATAAAAGGAAAACTACAGACCAATTTCTCTATTGAATACAAATGCAAAAATCCTAAACAAAATACTAGTAAATCAAACAACAGACATTAAAAAAAAATAATACATCTTGGTCAGGGATTTAAGAATAATTCAACATAAGCAAATCGATTAATGTGATATACCACATTAACAAAATAAAGAATAAAAGTCATGATTTTATTAATAGACATAGAAAAAACATTTGATAAGATACAACATTCACCTATGATTAAAAATATCAATAAAATGGGTATAGAAGGAAAGTACCTCAACATAATAAAGGCCATATATGACTAAATCTTAGCTAATATCATATTCAATGGTGAAAAACTAATGAGGAAAGTAGATGCTAAACAAATTATTTCACAAAGAATTGGGTAATTTCAAGTAAATCATGTGGTGATTTCTTTGGTATTTATTGCAAGAATATCTTTCCAGATGAGTGTATATGCTTTTGCTTTTCAAGTGAAAAAGAATTAGCTATTTTTTCTTCCTTTGATGATAAGAAAGCTAGAGATAAATTTTATTTAATTTTATTTTTAATCCTCACCTCAGGATATTTACCCATTGATTTTTAGAGAGAGTGGAAGAGAGAGGGAAAGACAGAAATATCAATGTGAGAAACATCAATTGGTTGCCTCCTGCATGTACCCCAGGCCAGGGAGTAGCCTGCAACCGAGGTATGTGCCCTTGACCAGAATCAAACCTGGTACCCTTCAATCTGCAGGCCAATGATCTATTCACTGAGCCAAACCAGCTAGGGCTAGAGATAAATTTTGTATTAAATTAACACAATTATCATATCATAGGCTGATAGATAATTATCTATATCTCTATATCTAAAATAAAAATGTTTATAGACAATGATATAAAATCTTCATACATTTATTTTAACTATTATCTATAAAAATAAAAACGTAATATGCTAAAATTAGACCAGACAGCTGAATGACTTTCCATTGTCCTTCCGGACAACCTTCCAGACGAAGTCGGGACTGTGAGGGCCATGGCTGCCAGGGCCGAGCCCCTTGCATGAATTTTGTGCATCAGGCCTCTAGTGTCTTTATAAAGGTCTTATTTCTTGCAGGCTGAGCAAGAAAATAAAAGAGGGACAAGGTACAGAGAAAAGACTGAGATATACAGTACAAATAAACAATTATGTCTTCTTGAAGTTTTATTTCACAATTGCATTTGAAAAGCAGAACTGTCCTATATATCCACTATTGTATAAAATTATTATACTTTTTTCCAAAACCTGTGATCCTACTAAAATTGGGGACAGCCTTCAGACCCATGACAAAAAACAAGGGACAGATTAAAATTTCAATAACATATTTTGTTAAAAAAGTCAGAATTTCAAAATCGTTTGAAACTCTGTAGCACTTTAATGGAACTTCTAATGCTACCTAACATTTGAAAGGATTCCACAGTTTGGCTTCTGCAAAGTAGTTTTTGACAGCCAACGTGCAGGAACCAGGATCTACACTGAAACTTGAATTTGAGCCACTTAGATATTATGAATTTGCCGAAATGTAAAGTGGTTCCATTGGCAATACCATATCTTCTCTCTGAAGCATGAAACTGAGTTGGGGGATATTTAGCTAACAAAGAAATAGACCTTATCTAAGTCTTGATCAAACAGAAAAAAAATTGAGAAAGACTTTCTGGCACCCATTCTTTGTGAAGACACAAAGAAGCCAAATGAAGTTAAGAGTTCTACAAAGGCTAGAAACTGTGGTGCCCTAGAGACTTCATCATCACTGCCATGCTCAGTGATGCCAATGGACATTTACTGAGCTCTCACCATGTATTAATACAATGTCAGGGGCTTTACTTAAAATGGTCTTTAAGGTCATGGACCTTATTTTATGCCTCCTTATAATTCCTTGTGCCTGGCACCGGGTTTTTGAAGATAGCAGATATTCAGCAAATATGTATGGATTGTAGGAGTGAGCCTGTAAGACACTTACAGTCTAATTAAGTAATAGGATAGAGGTGACTTGTTTGCTAGCAGTAACCCATTTTTACTGTTTCTTTCTAGTACGTGTCCATACATAACAGGAATATAAGAATAACCAGTTGATCAATATTGTGCAAATAATTTTATAGAAGACATTTATTGAGCACTTACTCTGCTTTACCTGCATTACTACATTGAATTCTCACAATGTGGAGATACCATATTGTCCCCATTTTAGAGATGACATAGCAAAAGTTTATAGGGGGTAACTTGCTTAGTTACTGAGATAATAAGTTGTACAGGCAGATTTGAACCTGGGCAGTCTTCACTAATGAGAGTGTACACATAAAAAGGTAAACAATATTGTGAGGTTGCATTTGTTAAAGGCCAGCTGATTGGTAGAGACAGTAAGTCCTCTAACTTTAGAATAAGAAGCGATTACTGAGAACTGGGAAGTGGGAACAGCTTTATGAAAAAAGTAGAACTTGAGGTGGGCTTTGAAAGAAGAGCAAGACTAATTAAGTACGGAGAAAGCAAGAAGACAAATGAACAAAGGAGTGGATGGAAATGCTTATAATGTATTTGGAGACCAGAGTTAGACTTACATGGACTGAATGAAAGAGTTCGTATAGGAGAATAGTAGAAAACCTAATTAGAGATTTAGCAGGAACAAGACAATTAAGGATTTAAAAGTTTGGGTTTCATTCTTTAGGCACAAGAGAGCCAACAAAGTTTTTTTTTTTCATAGTGAAAGCTACTTTTTAGGAAGATATGTAGGATACAACAGAGGATAAGAGCTTAGAGACGATGAGATCCATTTGGTAAAGGTGAAGAAGACCTGGACTGAAATGGTGGCAGTGGCAATGGAGGATAATTTTACAGATAAAAGAGAAAGTAAGAACCAACAAAACATGACTGCCTTGATGCTGGAGAGAGGGGTGAGTCAGTATCTGTGGCTGATAATATGACTGTCAGAAATGGGGATGTTTAGGAAGGAAGGTTGGTTTTTGGAGAAGTACTAAACTTATAAAACACTTGTTTCTTATGGGTTAAGGCACTTAAGAATCAAATAAGAAATATTTGGATACTGCTATAAGCCAGGAATTGGACCAAGTTCAGGAGAAAGAATGGCGAGCAGGTAAGATATGGTCCCTGTTTTCATAGACCTTGGAGTTTATAAGAAAAGTGAAGCACTAAGAAAATAATTACAGCAACACTAATGAATTTTTTGATGGTGATGTAATATTGTGTATAGTGGAAGCACATGTTAGGAGGGTATATAGAATGTAGTCTGGAATTTCCTTGAGAAAGTAACACTTAAACAATGGGTGATGTTAATAGTTTGGTTCCTCATATTAGGGATAGTGATTTGTTTAAGACAGGCTGTATACCAGAGGTATCAATCTTAATACCTATTACTAACCACCGCTTCTAGCAAAACTGCATTACTTATATAGATCTGCTCCACAGGACAGCAGTAGGGGTCATCTTTTATATTTCATGACCCTGCATCGTCCATCCACAGCTGATTGAATCAGGAATGGACACTGATCTAAGTACAGCTAGTTCCTAGGACCATCACCTATGGTCTGAAGCAAAGAGATGAGAAAAAAAATTTTTTTTCCTTAAGAATCTGAATGGGATAAGCCAAGAGATTGGTGGAGGATTGCAGCTGAAGTAAAGTCAGAATTGGGAACACATGAAGGCCATGCATTTGCCAAAGTTCTCAGTGGGCAGAAAGAGTAAAAAAATGGAAGAAGCTAATCAATACCCAGAAGAGAAGAATTAGAGAGAGACGGAGATTCCTCTAGAAAAATACTATGTGTCCATAAAAGACAAATGGCAAGCAAGCTGTTTCGTACAGCAATATTAATTATCAGTGACTACAATCACAAGATGATGAGTAGCCTCACAATAACCATAATGGATTCCTTTCACATTAGAGCCACATCATCAAGTCTAAATGACTTACGTTAACATTTCAGTACAGGGTTCAGTTTTATATATATTCTGTAAGAATCCTTTTTAGGAGACAAATTACAAATTCAACCCAAGCTATCTGAGTAGGTCTCTATGCTTGGTAGACAAAATTGTTTAATTAAAACACATTATCCTCTCATGGATAAAAGTAAACTAAAAAGGAGCTACTATATTGAGTTCAGCTACTAGGGTAAATTATAATATATAAAACAAATATGTTTGCTACCTTTAAATGTCCCTAATTGTCATAATTATAGCATGCCTATCTCAACACAGATGCATATGATATATTCTTAGGAAAATTGCCACAACTGTTGATACTTATACTGAAGTATTATTTTGCATACTGTATACCATACACGTATACATATACATGAAATATATTTATGTATACCTAACTAAATCAATTATACAAATGTGTAAACAATTATATGACTTCCTCACAATTTTGCATGTATACTAGAATCACTGAGATGATAACCTTCATATAATTATTATCTCTTCCCATGCAGCCTTTCGAGTACATCACTGAGTATATAGATGGTAGGTTAAAAATTATCTTTCTGTCCAAGTGAAAGTAATTTGTTTCCAGATATAATTTCAAAATGAAGAAAACTTTTTATTTTATTTTTATTTTTTCCCCGCCCCCCCCCTCTACCCTGAAAACTTTTTAAAAGAATGAAGGTAATATCTCATAATACTAACTGCATTATTTAAAACTAATTTATTTTTACAGGCATAACTAGGAGATATTGTGGATTGGTTCCAGACTACCACAATGGAGTGAATATTGCAAAAGAGTAAGTCAGATGAATGCCTTGTTTCTCAGTGCATATAAAAGTTATGCTTATACTATACTGTAGTCTATTACCTATGCAATACCATTATGTCTAAAAAAAAAAAAACCCTCAACATGTACATACCTTAAATGGCAATACTTTATTGATAAAAAATGCTATCATCTGAGCCTTTGGTGAGTTGCAATCTTTCGGGGAGTGGAGGGTCTTGCCTCCATGTTGATGACTGCTCACTGATCAAGGTAGTGGTTGCTGACTGCTCACTGATCAAGGAAGGCTGATGCCTGTGACAATTTCTTAAATGAAAACAAAAATAAAGTTTGCTGCCCTGATTGACTCTTCCTTTCAGGAATGATTTGTGGTATGAGATGCTGTTTAATACCATTTATCCAAGAACTCCTTTCAAAATTAAAGTTAATCCTCTCAAATCCTGCTGCTGTTTTATCAACTAAGTTTATATAATATTCTAAATCATTAATTGTAATTTAACAATTGTTATATCATTTTGACTGGGGAGATTCCATATCAAGAAACCAATTTCTTTGCTCATCCATAAAAAGTAACTGCTCACCCATTAAAGTTTATCATGAGATTGCAGCAACTCAGTCACATCTTCAGGCTCAATTTCTAAGTCTATTTCTGAGATTTCTACCACATCTGCAGTTACTCCCTCCACTGAAGCCTCAAACCCTTTCAAGTCATCTATGAGAGTTGGAATCAACTTCTTCTAAACTTCTATTACTGTTGATATTTTGACCTTTTCCCATGAATCATGAATGTTCTCAATGACATCTAGAATAGTGAATCCCTACCAGAGAGTTCCAATGAACTTTACCCAGATCCATCAGAGGAGTCACTATGGAAGGTATAGCCTTATGAAATGTATTTCTTAAATAATAAAACTCAAAAGTCAAGCTGTTCCTTGACCCATGGGCTGCAGAATGGATATTATATTATTAAGCATGAAAACAACATTGACCTCATTGTACGTTTCCATCAGAGCTCTTGGGTGACCAGGTGAATTGTGAATGATCAGTAATATTTTGAAAGAAACCACTTGTTCTGAGCAGTAAGTCTCTCAATAGTGAGCTTAAAATATTCGGTAAGCCATGTTGTAATCAGATGCACTGTCATCCAGGCTTTGTTGTTCCATTAAAGAACACAGGCAGAGTAGATTTAGCATAATTCTTAAGTTCCTAGTATTTTCGGAATGGTAAATGAGACTAGCTTTAAAGTCACCAACTGTATTAGCCCCTAAAAAGAGAGTCAACCTGTCTTTTGAAGCTTTGAGGCCAGGGACTGCCTCTGGCTATAAAAGTCCTAGATGCCATCTTCTTCCATTAGAGGGCTGTTTTGTATTTACTGAAAATCAAATCTGTTATTTAGTGTAGCCACCTTCATTAACTACCTTAGCCAGAGCTTTTAGATAATTTGGTGCAGCTTCTATATCAGCACCTGTTGCTTCACCTGGCACTTTTATGTTATGAAGACCAATCTCTACTAGTTTCATACTTTTTGGCAGCATCCTTATCTCTCTCAGTTGTCACAAAATTGAAGAGAGTTAGGGTCTTGCTCTGAAGGTGGCTTTGGCTTCAGAAAGTTGTGGCTGGCTTGGTCTTCTAGTCAGACCACTAAAACTTCCTCCACATCAGAAATAAGGCTGTTTCACTTTCTCATCACTTGTGTGTTCATTGGAGTAGTGCTTTCAATTTTCTTCAAGATCTTTTCCTTTGCATTCACAACTTGGCTCATTGTTTGGCACAAGAGGCTTAGTTTTCAGACGATTTCAGCTTTCAACATGAATACCTCACTAAACTTTTGATTTTCAGTGAGAGATATGTGGCTAATTCTTTCACCTGAACATTTAGAGGGCATTTAAGGCTATTAATTGGCCCAATTTCAATATTGTTGTGTCTCAGGGAATAGTGAGGCTCAAGGAGAGGGAAAGAGATGGTCAGTTGAGCAGTCTTAACATACACAACATTTATAGATAAAGCTTGCCATTTATTTTTTTAATTATTACTTTTAATCCTCATCTGAGGATATGTTTTCACTATTTTTTTTTTAAAGGGAGAGGAAGGGAGAGAGAGAAAGAGATCAATGTGAGAGAAACACCTACCAGCCGCCTCCCACCTGCAACCCAGGTGTGCCCTGACTGGGAATGGAACTCACAGCTTTTTTGGTGTATGGGATAATGGTGTAACCAAATGAGCCATGGGTCAGGGCTAAGTTTGCCATTTTATATGGGTGAGGTTCATATTGCTCTCAAACAATTACAATAGTAACATCAAATACTACTTACTGATCACAAATCACCATAACAAATATAACAAAAAAGTATGAAATATTGTGAGAATTACCAAAATGTGACACAGAAACATGAAGTGAGCAAATGCTGTCAAAAAAATGACACCAACAGACTTGCTCAATAGAGGGATGCCACATATCTCCCTCTGTAAAAAATGCAGTATCTGCAAAGTGCAATAAAACTAGTACAATAAAACAAAGTATGCCTATTCCGTAAGAGGAAAGCTTACCAAAAAGCATCATGAATCAATAATGCTCTGATAAGCATCAATTTAGTTAAGGGAAGTATTACAAAACATGTTCCCTTGGTTTCTATATACTTTAAAAAATAACATAGATAATAACATGACAAATATATAATGAGACCAGTGGCCCAGTGCATAAAACTCATGCACTGAGGGGAGGAGGGTTCCCTCAATCCAGCCTGCACCCTCTCCAGTCGGGCATCCCTTTAGCAATCTGGGAACGCTAGCTCCTAACCACTCACCTGCCTGCCTGTCTGCCTGAATGCCCCGAACCTCTCTACCTGCTTGCCTGATTGCCCCTAACTGCCTCTGATAACCGGCCTGCCTGATCACCCTTAACTGCCCTCCCCTGCCAACCTGATCTTTACCTCAACTGCTCTTCCCTGCCTGATGGCTTCTGCCTGCCTGATCACCCCTAACTGCCCTGCCCTGGTGGCCTGATCTCATCCCCAACTGCCCTTCCCTACAGACCTAATTTTGCCCCCAACTGCCTCCCAACTGCCCTCCCCTGCTGGCCTGATCTTGCTTCCAACTGCCTTAAAACCCCTCCTCAGCCCCCACCTTAGGTTCTGCCTTCACAGTTCACCCAGATTAGATTCTGACTGGGTTCTGACTGGTCAGTTTCCATGCCAGTCAGCGTCGAAAGTTCTGCCTCCCAGGCAGCCATTGGATCCTCACACTTCACCCAGATTTGGTTCTCACTGGTTGGTTTCTATGCCAGTCAGTGTCTCTGGGCCTATCTCCAGGCCTAATCAGAGAGATGGGGCTAATGAGCAGCCCCTGCAGAGGCCCAGAGAGAAAGAGAGAGGCAAGGGCTGATCAATAGCTGCCACGAAGGCTAACGGTCAGACCCTGCTTCTCTCTCCAGGCCTCTTTCAGGGCCTTATCTGCAGCCCCCTCAGCAGTCAGTGCTGGGTTGCTGCGCCTACAGTGGCAGCAGCCAGTGCTGGTTTGCCACAGCAACCCAGCACTGATTGCAGAACTGCTCCTGCAGAAAAAGATATTCCAGTTTTACCCTTATGACACATATTATAACAAGAGTAGATTGAAGGCATCGTATCATTTTTAAATTTATATTAATGCATTTTTAAATTTATATTAATGCATTTTTAGTGTTATGTGTATATACAGGAATTCACCTTACACATTCAGATTTAGCTAAATGCTTAGAGAGTTGATATAATGTACTAAAACAACAACAACGCCTTTATTTACTTCTTTTCATGGTGAAGATAAAAATTCGTGCATGTTAAATAATTTTATTTTCAAGAAAAACAAATGAATCACTGATAAGAGATTTTGTAGCTCATATAACTTCTCTAACTTCTGCACAGTGCCTATCAGTTGCTATACATATCCCAAACAGCATTTTACATCCACCTTGATGAAGAGAATATGCCACTAAGATATTATCCATGGTTCACAACAAACTTGGATAACATCCAAGTCTGCAGAAATGAAACATGAAGAAGAACCCAAAAAGACGAACCCAAAACATCAATGGCAGAAACATATAGATAACAGTTCTAACTTCCAGAAAACACAAACTATGTTTTATTGTTTAGAATGTGAACTGAGATGGGAGCCAAGATGGCGGCATAGGTAAACACCTACATGGCTGCCTCGCACAACAATTTCGGAACTACAACTGAAGGACAGAACAGACATCATCCAGAACCACAGGAAAGCTGGCTGAGTGGGGGTTCTGCAGCTGGAGGGAAAGAGAGGGGTTCACAGACACCCAGAGGAACTGCAAAAAGCTGAGGTACGGAGACGCGCG
>PVJN01057050.1:0-12586 GCA_004026805.1 Lasiurus borealis
TTCCCCTTGAGACTGTGTGGGAAGGGAGAGAAGGCTGGGTGCCCCATGGGAGAGGCTGGCCAGCCACATCATATAGCCCTGTTCAGTCAAATGGGTTGTGTTATGCAAACGCACACATTGAAGACATTTCTCTTCAGCCTTTAAACCACAAGATTCAAAATAGCACTGTTCTAAGACCCAGAAGATTTAAATAGATAAAGCGTCTGACTGTATTTAACAAAAAACAAAACACTTTCAGTGACTAAATCTAGGAACACCATCCTATTAAATTTGATCGGCTTCTAAAAGCCATTTTATAATTACTCCAACCATAAAAGCAAAATACACCTGTTTTTACAAACACATGCTTTCATGGTCTATCTTCACTGTCTCTCTCCCTCAAGGATTCAAATAACACACATTTAGAAGACAATTCAATAAGAAGAAAATATAGTTACATTTGCTTTCTCTGTGTTAAGCACCCTTCTAAAAGCTTTGGGTATCTTAACTCATTGCAACAACCCAGTGAGGAAAGGATTAGCTCTACTTCCATTCACAGATGAGGAAACAGAGAGGTTAAGTAGCTTGCCCTAGGCCAGTGGTCAGCAAACTTCGGCTCTCAAGCCACATTCGGTTTTTTGGCTTCTTGAGTGTGGCTCTTCCACAAAATACCATGGCCTGGGTGAGTTTATTTTGAAGAGGTGGCATTAGAAGAAGTGTAAGTTTAAAAAAGTCGGCTCTCAAAAGAAATGTCAATAGTTGTACTGTTGATATTTGGCCCTGTTGACCATTGAGTTTGCCGACCACTGCCCTAGGCCACAGAGTTGATTAGTGGTAAAGCCAGTTTGTACACAGGCCTGGGGATGCTAGAGGCCACATTTTCTCCCTCTCTGCCACATCCTCTCTCTAAGGCTTCAGAAGAGGCATGGCTGCCAGTGATTATAATGGTCTTGAAGTACGTTGGAAAAAATATAGTGTTTCCTTAGGTTTTCTGTAGGCTAATTTTTAAAACCGTTGTTTGGCTAAATGGTAAATAATAAGGTAGTCACAAGTTAACTCACAACAAACTAACTGTCATAAGTAAGTCTACACAGCCAATTTATATAACCTAAGTCAGAATTTGCAGTGAAAGCAAGGGGGAGAAAATGTTTGCGAAAACTATATTCAGAGGGAAAAAAAAAAAGTGGTAAGTTGAAATTGACTCCCTGAGGTAAAACGACTCCACTCTTTGCAATTTACCCAAGTGCTTGGAGGTGAGTTAAAATTCCCAGCCTGTGCTCAGATCTGAGTTTAAAAGTGCTTCTTTTAGCAGCTCTTGCGGGATAAATTATGACTTCAAAGCAGAAATGTCTCCATTCACAAAATGGGTCACTGACAAAAGCTCTAGGGTGCACGGAAACTATAACAAGCAAAGAAATAGGGCAACAAAGAAAATGAATTTTTACCCGAGGTTCTCCTTCCTCATCTATTTCCCACTGCGTGACAGCTAGCCTCACTCTCCCTCTGGTCACAGTGGGAAGACCACGAGGAAGGGCAAAGACTCAAGGAAACCCCATGGGCTGGTCCCCGCAGAGTGATGCTGGGAACGAGAGGCGCACCTTGACTGTGTCTCAGGCCTGTGTGTGGCTTTGGCAGTGAGAGCTGCAGGCTGAGGTCCCACCGCAGTGGCTGATCAAGACTTAAGGACCAGTTGGGAGTCTGAGACCAGGGCCACAGGGAAATGCCCCTCGGAGGTGAGACCTTCTGATCATCTGAGGACGCACAGAGGCCTGTGGCCCTCCTCGCTGTGTGATACTGCCCATCTCTACACCTATGTGGGGCCCCCGGGTAATCAGAGGGCAGGAATGGCCAGCGCTGACACGTATAGAAGTGGCTCTGGAAGTGCAGTGCTGACCACCTGGGAGGAAGACTGTTGAAGGAGCAGGAAAACTGTCTGTGTGCTGAGAGGAGGGAGCCTAGCATTGGGTGGTGTAGGAAATAGGGCAGAGCAGCCATTCGAGCGCTCAAGAAGGTGATGTGTGTGCGTGAAGGGAGGGTCCTAGGTTAAGACACACATGGAGGTGGCAGGAAGACATCCCGTCAAGCCACGTGGTGAAGGGACCTGGAGCCAGAGGGCACTTGACAGGATTGGGTGATGGCATTCCTAGGAAGCGGTCCTTAGCGAAGCTCAGCCGGGAACCCCCTTCTTCTCCCCTCCTCCCCACCCCACCCGCAGCTTCAGTGGAAGCAGTGGGAGGAGCTTCCTCCGCTTGGGCCTCTGGGCTTTGCCTTGGTTTCCAGGCTGGCCTTACAGTTCTTTCCAAGGATTAGAATGGAGCCCAGACTCAGATCAGCTGGCTGAGTCCTGACGCCTTATCTGTCTTAACCATCTTCCTCCTTCACCCTCCCTGGAGCATGAATTCTTTCTCCTACCCTAAGCCTGGGGAGAGGAGACAGAGCTCTGTTTCGTAACTTCCTGGTTCGAAGAGAATCTGTGCATGGTTCCCAAGAAACGATGTGCTACCTAATTGATGCCACTCAGTACAAAGCACAACCCACGGAGGCCCGCTCTGTGCCAAGCCCTCAACTTACCCTCACCTCTCAACTGAGAGGAGGGATTTTTGTCTCCATTTTGCAGATGACAACACTAGGCACAAGTGGGTCGTGGCTCCCCCAGGGGCTGCACCAGAAAGCAGAAAAGCCAGGGGTCAATTCTGCTCCTACGTGGCCCATCACAGTTCTCCCACAACACACTGGATGCACCCCTGCTCCTTTCCGGGCTTCCCTCCAGCAGAGGTGAAGGTCTGGGAAGGGCACCACTGGGTGAGCAGTGAAAAGACATGATCTGACCCATGACTTAGCACTGCAAGGCCACCGGCATGATGAGAAGACCCTCTTTTATAAAAGAGAGGGAACAGATTCCTACCATTATTTAAAATTTCCCTCTCCACCAGCCCATCTCTCTCTACTTTTTTAAAAATATATATATTTTATTGATTTTTTACAGAGAGGAAGGGAGAGAGATAGAAAGTCAGAAACATCGATGAGAGAGAGACATCAATCAGCCGCCTCCTGCACGCCCCACTGTGGAGATGTGCCCACTAGCAAGGTACATGCCCCTAACCGGAATCGAACCCGGGACCTTTCAGTCCAAAAGCCGACGCTCTATCCACTGAGCCAAACTGGTCTTGGCTCTCTCTACTTTTTAGGGTAAAAGAAAAAACAAGACAAAGTCAGCACTTCAAATCTTCCTGTTATCTTGATTCTGCCAAGAAAACACGAAAAACAAACCCAGTTCCCTGGGAACAATATACTGACAAGACGGGGAAGGGGGGAGAAAACTGGATGCATCAGGAGAAATTGGAAAAGAAAGCAAAAGTGAATTCTTTTGTTAATTCTAAGACATATAGTATCAAGACACAGATGGAGTGGGGGAAAATGAATAAGAAAAGCAAAGAGAGGGGGAAATTTTTGCAACTATGTCTCTTTCCCCAATGGAAAGACAATCCAATTGGCAGTCAAAGCTGACAGTCTAATCTTGGCTGTGCTGCTAACTGGCTTTGTGACTCTGGCCAAGACACTGCCCATTTCTGCCCCTCAGTTCCAGGTTTCGGTCCAGCCACAATCTAAACAAACACATCCAACCAATTAATCAATCCACTGGCACTGGCCTGTCACAGATTGTTCCTACATTTTTATGCCCACATACAGAGACCCAAAGGGAAAGGAGGAAAACTGTCACACTAAGTTGCTTGCTTTTTTGTAGGAAGACTGTTTTATTTCCATATGGTTAGGAAAGAATTTAAAAGTCATGTTTAGATATCCACACACATGTACACACAAACACACACACACACACACACATACACACACACACACACACAATGCTTGCCCTGTGATTTAAAATATATATATTCAGTTTGTCCTGCCATTCCAAAAATAAAGTAGTAGGCAATATACTGTGAAGTGAATTTTGCTGTATCTCTGTTCTGCCTTCATTAGCTGTAGTAAGGCAGGGCATAAACAGAGCTGACTAAGCATGTAGGCTTTAGAAAATAATGCTATTTTATTTCCAGGACAAGCACAAATCATTTCCTGTAGATAAAACAAGGACTCGAGGACTTTTGCCCTTTTCTCTCTTTCTAGAAGTTAGTAAATAATGTAGGCACAATCATAGAAACTGAAGATATGTTTTCAGATTACATTCTTTCTTTGCTAATGAGACTACCACCCACATTTTTAAATGTTAAATCTGCACAGTGTTAAAAAGACGAGAATAACTGTGGCATCTGGTATCAAAATTAGTCTTTCTATAGTTACTGGGAACTCTGAAAATTCTCTGAGCTCTCTGCGATTAACTGTTGATGAAAGCAGAGAACTTGAAAATGGTAGGTAACGTGTGGAGGAAAGAGGTGTAGAGAATGGGGCCAACCTCCATCTTTGCCTGCCTACACGATGCTAAGTGGAGAAACACAAGGCATCGCTTAGAACATCTGCAATGGCGTGCTCTTTATTTAATGCACTCAGCTACTTAATTAGCATGCTAATATAAATCTTTTAAAAACTGTGTGCAAAGTCAACAGGGGGTCTGAGCCCTGATGTTATTTTCCTACAGCTGAATAAATGATTTCCTTTACCACCACCACACTCATAGGCTGGTCCTCATTAGTATGTATGAAATGAGTGGAGTAAGCATTGGGAGATTTATACTGTACCATATACAACTTAATTAATAAGAAAGGAAGCCATTTCTAGAGGAGGAAGTAAATGTTCATAAGTTCCTATCTACCTCTGTTTAATTAATAATATAAATCCCTCATAAAAAAGAATTCTAAAAGTACCCTTCTCATTTTCTCTACCTATTTGACTATTAATTAACCTTTTTCTTGGTAACTTACAGATGTTAAGTTGCCATGAATTAGGTAGAGTCTGCAATTTCATTATAATCTTAATGTTTCTGCCCTACACCCAACTCAGTCATTCAGTGAATATTAAATGAGTGTCAACCTGGCCCCACAATGTTCTAGGTATGCAGGACACAAAGGTGAATAAGGAAGAGACGAATTTTCAGGTAACTTAACTAAGCAGAGGAGACAAAGATAAAAAGAAATGTGACACCAGGAGGGCATTTGTGAAGGAGAAGGTATGCATAACTTGCTCAAAGAGACTCAGGCAATGTGGTGGTGGGGGGTGGGGGGAGACAAACAGCCCAGAGGGAGGGCAGTGAAAGTTTCACAAAGGAATAAGGACTGCAAGGACAGGTGCTCATCTTTCCTCAAGACCCTAGTGCCTGGAAGGCAGGATATGTCTTGTTCACCAGGGTAAACCCAGCACACAGCACAGCCTATGCACTCAATAAAATATTCCAAATGAGTTCCTGAATGAGTCTGCCAGGCAGAGAAGAATGTGACAGCACTTCAGAGGAGGCTCAGGGCCAAGGGTCCAATGGTCACAAGGGATTTGCTCCAATGGAGAATACGGTTTGAGGGAGGAGGTGGTGAAAGGTGGGTTGGGAACAGGATTATAAAAATGCTGGCTTGTAAAACTGGGTAAAATAGATGGCCACCTTGCAAGAATTTTTATTTCTCTAAAACTTAGGCACATTTCAGAGCACATGTCATACATAAATAAAGCATATTTGTGGTACCTTCAGAACCACCCTGTATTGTTTTTGGACTTGTTTACATGAGTAAAAAGAAAACAGAGTTAATTTTTGAGTATGGTGTAAGATAATGATCCAGTTTCATTCTTTTGCATGTGACTGTCCTTTCCCCATTGTATATTCTTGGCTCCTTTATTGTAAATTAATTAACCATATATGTGTGGGTTTATTTTTGTACTCTATTCTGTTCCATTGATCTATGTGTTTGTTTTTATGCCAAGGAGGAGATGTTTTCTGTTACTTCCAAGAAGAAGCCTTTCTGTTCTTTCCTGAGAGTTTCTGGAAAGGACCATCGCTCCTGCTCTCTCCAATGACACATGTAAAAGCTAGCATACTGATAATTTGTTAGCAGCCAGATTGCCACCATGAAGTAAGACCAGCCTCAGTGTGAATTCAAAACTGGGCAAAGAAGAGAAATGAAAAGAAATTTCAATGAGGCTGTTGAGTGATTGAGTTAAAGTAATCCAGAGGTCTGGCCTACATGTAGACGGCCAGTTTGATAGACCAATGTACACACTTTTAATGTTTAAGTTAGTTTTTGTTTCTTTGTGTAAGTGATATACGTACAGATGGACTGGAACCCAAGTTGCCTAAAGAGAACATTGCCCATTTCAAAGCCCTGGCTTTAAGCAGAGCACCAGTCCAAGCTTCCTAAAATGACAGGTCATAGTAAGTCACTCTCAGTTTCAGTCATGTTGAATAGAATGATAAAGAATTTTGGATAGATTCTTTTTATTTTGGGGGAGTGTGTAGGAGAGTGTGAGCAGGGAGGGAATGGCAGAGAAAAATGGCAAACACAGATCTGATGATAATAATAATAGCTAACACTACATTGTGCTTACGAAGTGCCTGATGGTAATATTAATTCATCTGCTCCTCATAATATCTTACAATAATATTATTCTTATCCCCATATTTTTCAGAGAAGAAAACAGAGGCACTAGAGGCCCCTGCCCCAGGTCCCACAGCTAACAAGATGGTCTAGCACCAGGTCTGGCAGAATCCCTCTCTGCTGTTCTTGCCTTTAAGGCTGATAAGAAGGATTCCACTGTCGATACTGGGCACTCTTTGTGTGTGGTTCCCTTTGAAACCAAGAGGACATACCTAAGATGCACCTGGATGAAACAAGATGATCAGACTGGGATGTTCCTGGCAGAGCCTTAGGTGGGCAGTGTTTGCAAATGACTCATGCCGAGGACTTAGGCAAGCAGAGGGAGTTCTCTGCCAGTTACCTGCACAGGCTTCACTGACACCTACTCACCCGTTGATGTCATTGAGAGCCAGAGCTTCTTCTCTGTAAACAGATCCCACCTTTCTCCCTCACACCTCCCTACAGACAGGGATGCTGTATTAAGATGAAAAAAGCACCTATGAGAAAGAGGAGACATTCCGCTGGAGTTGTAACAATGTTAGCTGAACCTAGCCCCGCTGTAAAGGCAAATATACTAAAACAAAACAAAAGGGGGCATTTTTAACTTCTAATGCTGGCAATGGAGGCGCCTGCTGTTTTCACTGTAAACATGAAGAGCTAAAGGGAGACTGCCATCAGCTCCTTGTGCATTATCATCAATGCTGTGTACAGCTCTGTGGAAAACAATGGAAAAACACCTGGAAATAGTTATTATTGTGAAATTTTCACTTACTTCTCTACTTCTATTTTTCATTTTTTCCCTCCTCCCCAAAGCTCTCCCACCGCACCCCATTCCAGGACAAGATCAGATCTCCACTCCCTCGGGAGAGGCACACAATAGAGTGGAAAACAGGGCAAACCACACACTTTTGTGCCTTTGTTTTACCAAAGCCTAAACCCCTGGGGAAAGCGATGCTCTATTCACATCCTGAAGAAGCAGGAATGAAGAAGCTCCTCTGTGCTCTCCGGTTCTCTGGGCTTGGGGAGTGTGAAAGAAGTGGAGGTCTGGGATGAGTCCCAAGAGCACAGTTATGCCCTACATTTCGCAGCCACTACGAAGGCTGCCAGCCCCCAGAAGGGTGTCTACATTGTGCACATCGCGAGAAATATTAGCAGCCTTCATGAAAACTCCTGGCTCCCAGCATGACATGGGAACAGCAGTAGATGGAGGATGGAGAGGACAAGCGCTCAGGCCTGCCATGTCTGGAACACAAGCAAGACTATGTGGTGTCTCCTGCCTCCCAGCACTAGGCTCGGTGGAAGATCCCAGAACTGAGGCACAGCTCCAAGGAAGTGGTTAGAATACCCCAAGAGAAACTAAAATTTAGTTGTGTATTTTTTCTCATTGGCTTGCTTTTCTACAGGCCCAATAGAATAGGCAAATCATAGTCTGCTCTCAAGTTGAGATGTAGAAAGTGACAAGCTGAAGCATTGCTCTTACACCAGCATTTGGGGAGTGGATCCTAGCTGCTAAAGGAAAGTGCATGAATCCTGCCACGAGTTTATAATTTTCTAGTGCACAGAGTACAAAGACTAAATGAACTTGAGACCAACATATGGTTAGTAGCCAAGTGAGAGACTGTGTGGCAGAGGAGATCTGATTGGGAGCCAGGAACACAAATGAAGCTCTCTGGAGGAGGTGGAATTGAGTGGTATCTCAGCAGAATATGTAAAAACTAGAAGCCTGGTGCAAAAATTCGTGCATAGGTGGAGTCTCTCTGCCTGGCCTTTGATTGGGCTGATTGGAGCTAGCAGCCAGGGAGATGAATCATGGGAGGTTGGCCAGTTGCAGAAGGTTGGCTGTGGGAGCACACTGACCACCAGGAGGCAGCTCCTGCATTAAGCATAAACCCCCTGGTGGTCAATGCACATTATAGCGACCAGTTGACTGGTTGTTCATTCAACTGGTCGTAACAGTCACTTAGGCTTTTGTTTATATAGACTAGAGGCCCAGTGCACAGAATTCGTGCATGGGGTTGGTGTCCCTCAGCCTGGCCTATACCCTCTCCAATCTGAGACCCCTCAGAGGTTAGGGGGTGATCAGGTCTGGCAGTCTCTCACAATTTGGGACCACTGGGGTCCTAACAGCTTGCCTGCCTGCGTGATTGTACCCTAACTGCTTCTGCCTGCCAGCCTGATCACCCCCTAACCACTCCCCTGCTGGCCTGATTGCCAATAACTGCCCTCCCCTGCCGCAACCCACCTCCTCCACCAGGCCCTGCCTCCACTGTGCATGTGACCATCTTGTGATGGCCATCTTGTGACTATGTTGTGACTATGTTAGGGCATGATGCATGAGGGCATGACAACCAGTAGGCTATTATTAGTATAGATTGGAGGTACAGTGGAGGAGGCAGGGCTCTCCAGGCCTGGAACACAGCATGAATGAAGATTCAAGAGTTGATGGAAAAGTTATTCCAGGGTGATAGGAAGAAGAAACATTTAACAGACTTACCTGAGGGAATAGTAGATGATTAGAAAAATAAATGTGAGCCATACCCTCAAGGGTCTTGAGCATCTGGCTTGTGAGAATGTATTGGGTACCATACATAATGAGATACCAACGGAGAGCTAAACTGGACTGTGAAATGGTTTGTAAAACTTATAGTCTAAGATTAATGTGAAGCTGGTGTGACTGATTAGTAGCCAGTGATATTGGAACAAAGAAGAGCGCATAGGTGCCATTTCAGTAATCCAGGAAAAAGGAGTTAAAGGCCTGCATTAGATGTGGAGGGAGAAAGAAATGCACACAAAATAGTGGAAGAAAACGTTTTGAAGAGTGTAATTCATTTGGCAAGTTGGAACTATGACTTCAGCACACTGTTTGGCTGAGCTCACAACCAGTTGATCACTTTGGGCAAAAGGTAGATCATTCCAACTAAGTAATGTTAGAAGCAAAAATCACATGATATATATTTAGTTTGCTTCATAAGCTGTTGTTCACCTTAGCCCCTTTGAAAATGCAGTATCTTGGTTTGGGCTGGGGAAGAATTACAGAAGTGAAGAGAAAACAAGTGTTTCCACCCTCAGAATGTTTTCATTCCTGTAATGTTTGGTGCTACTGCTGTTTAATGTCTCCTGACACATTGACGCACTGCTGTACAAACCAACTATGAAGACAAACATGCCTAACTGCAGGCACGAAGCCACCTTAGTGAACTTGAATCTCTTAGTTCTGGGGAAGGAAGAGAAAATTTAAAGAAATAAATAAGATTTGTGCAAAAAAAAAAAAATGTCTCTGGAATACAAAATATATTCCAGAGGCTGCAAGGCATTTTTTTTTTTTCAACAGCAAAGCAGAGCTTTGAGAGGGAGAGGGCTTGGTTCAAATCCCAATCCTAACATGTAATGACCATGTAGCCTTATACATAGTTCCTTAAAACACTATCCCTTAGGACCTCATGCAAATTATAGATTTTTTAAAATTTATTTCAGAGAGGAAGGGAGACAGAAATAGAAACATCAATGATGAGAATCATCCATAGACTGCCTCTTACACATCCCCACTGGGGATTGAACCCGCAACCCGGGCATGTGGCCTGATCAGGAATCGAACTGTGACCTCCTGGTTCATGGGTCGATGTTCAACCAATAAGCCACACCAGTTGGGCGACCTCGTTCAAATTAGAAACAGGTGCCCTTCGGGGAAGATAAAATTTCAAGGAGGCTGTAGGCCTCGTTTTGGGACCCCACTCACCAGGTGGCTGAGCACCACCTGCAGTAAGCAGTCCACACAACTGAACACAGGGGCTCTCTTCCTTCAAATCTCTGTTATTTCATTCCCTCTTTGTACAGTGAAGGGAATGAGAGCATCTACCTCATGGGGCTGTTTTGAGGATTCAATTGCCATAGAACACAAAGTGTTTGGGATAGCAGTTGGCACACTTTAAACATGCTGCAAATGCTTACTATTTTTTTTTAAGTATTTACTACTATTCTAGTGTTTTTATTCATCTACGCCTTTCATGTTTTAGGGCAGAGATTAGCAAACCAGGTTCCACAGGCAAAATCTGGCCCACCACC
Source organism: Lasiurus borealis (assembly GCA_004026805.1). Taxonomy (NCBI): domain Eukaryota; kingdom Metazoa; phylum Chordata; class Mammalia; order Chiroptera; family Vespertilionidae; genus Lasiurus; species Lasiurus borealis. The sequence continues at coordinate 10,554 of PVJN01057050.1, forward strand.
TGTTTTGTTTTTGTTTTACTTTGTTTTAGCATGAGAGATAAGAATTGTTTTTAGATTTTTCAATGGTTGAAAGACAAAGAAAGGTATTTTATGACACATGAAAATTATATGAAATGCAAATTGAATTGTCCATCGGTAAAGTTTTATTAGACCACAGCTACTATCAGTCACATGTGTATTGCCTGCGGCCACTTTCATGGCAAAGCAGTGGAATAGAGAAGCGGCAGCAGAGGTGGGATGGCCCATACAGTCCTAGATATTTTCCATCTGGCCCTTTGCAGAAAGGTTTGGTGATTCCTCTTTTAAGGTGCTGTCTCACTAGCTCTGGGATGTGCTCTCTAGTTTCTCCAAAGGTTTAGAATGAAATCAAAATGATTTTTGAAATTCCTGAGCATCAGTGAACAACAAGCTGTTGAAAAGGAGGCATTCCTTCCAAGTATTCTGTAGTATCTTTCAAAACATTGTCACCTCTTTTCATAGGCGATGACAATGTGCTTAACATTAATTCTCCTTCTAATTTACAAAGATTGTGGCAGCACAGCGCTATGCCAGAGCCGGAGCAAACATATGCCTAGAGAGGCTGCCCCAAGTGTTCCTACATGTTAAACAGGTTCAAGTTGGAAACACGGTCTATGGACAGGTGCCAAGAAACATTTGGCTGTCACATGATGTCAATATATATACAACCAAAGCAACAAATTCAGTCGGTTTTTTAAGATGTTTTATCTATTTGATGTCCAAAATTCAGGTATTTGGAAACATGGATAATTGATAACATTTTTCACTTTTCATCTGGATATTTGGCAGTCAACCTATTTCAGCTAATAAGAACAGCCAAATATTAGTTTTGTTCAAAATATTAAGCTGGGGAAAATCCACTTTCTTGGCAGCTTCTCCAAGTTAAGCTATCTGGTTCTACTTCTTTCTTTATCTTTTGTTTGTTTGTTTATTTGTTTGCCTTGATTATTCTCTCTAGCACAATCTCTATAGTAAAGTTTTTAAAGCATGTCCTCTACTTTCTAATTCCCTTTATCCCAAGAAAAATAATTGGCTTCATAACAATTGAAATTCTCACTTAAAACCCAACGTTCAAGCTTCTGAAGGTATAGATGGCTTCCCAATGCTGGGAGGCTGCTTACATGCAATTGACCACATCCCATCCAGGGCAGAGTTCATGGGAAAGGTCACAGAGACAGCCTTTGATTTACCTCCTCATACTTTTTCTATTATTTTCATTAATTTTTAACAATCTGTTCAGTGTTATAAGTACATGTAAAACCCCATCTGATATAATGCAGGCTTCTCTGGGCCACTTATTTACAATTATGGCAATTATACCCTTTCCTTGACTTCAGCTATTTCAGGAGGCATGGTTATGGTCTATGCTGGTCCACAGCCTTCTTTTGTAATAACATGGACCTTGCCAAGACAAACTCACTCCTCCCTCCCTGCTCCCCTAAATTTTTGATTGATGTTCTGCCTTTATGAAGTCTTGCTGTGAACACAGTGTTTAATCCATGACACTTCTGTCAGGATGTCTTTTGCACATTCCCACTGAGGGCTTGTTCTTCTCCAAACAACATTACAGGGTTAACTGTAGCCCCGGATCATTTAAACGAGTATAGCAGCTGCAAAGCTGTGAGTTTTATTGTCTTTGGTCCTAAGCTACTGATTTCATATTTAAAAACAAAGAGATACAAAAAAGAAAAGAAAAAATATCTTGATGTTAAAATAATTATTGCATGATTCCTGGAGGTAGTGAGTTCTGTTACGTTCACACAAACACTTGGTTTCCTTTTTGTTTAAAGATCACTATCACAAAATTGCCCAGGTTGTGTGGCTCAGTGGTTAAACGTCGACTTATAAATCAAGAGGTTAAGGTTTGATTTCTGGTCCAGGGCACATATCCAGGTTGCATCCTCCAACCCCAGAAGGATGTATGCAGGAGGCAACTGATCAGTGATTCCCTCTCATCATTGATGTGTCTATCTCTCTCTCCCTCTCCCTTCCTCTTTGAAATCAATAAAGTAAAA
>PVJN01057051.1:0-12930 GCA_004026805.1 Lasiurus borealis
GACACTGGGTGGGGTGGGAAGAGAGGCAAAGGGGAAGTCACAGCAGAGCTCAGGTTCAACCCACAGCAGCAAAGCCCTTCAACGCACAGCTGAGTCCCAGCTGAATCTGGGGGAGCAAAAATGGGGAATCTCTGCGGCTTCCCCTGCCACACGATGGGAGAGGTGTGGGTGTACCCCGTTGTGGAAGGGCCCCCCTTAGTTCCCCAGCCCCCTCTCTGACATCTGTTAAGAGTGACTTCCCGAGGGGGTCACAGCACTCCTCCGCCCCCTTTCTTCCACGGCTCCAGTTTCCCCTCTTAGGGAGCAGCTTCCAAAGTGGAAGGAGCTTGGAGACCCCTCGGGGGTGGGGAACAGACCCTTAGAGCACCCGGGGGTTCCTGCCCGGGGGTGGGGGTACCCGGGCACTGCCAGCTGCTCTCCCTGGTGCCGTGGTTACCGCCTGACCATGTGGCTTCCCCCATGGCAGGCCCCAGAGCTGCCAGCGGTGCCTCCTGTGTCTCCTCGCTGGCGGTGGTTCGGGGAGACTGCGGAATGGAGGCACCAGAGGGGTGCTATCAGGGGCTCCCTTACCCCTCCCACAGGGGTCCCCAAATTCTTACCCTGTAGGATGTGAAAGGCGCTGAGGCGGAGACCTGCCATGGTGACTGAGTGGCAGCAGGGGAAGCGGAGGTTGGGGCCGTCCCAGTCCCCAGGCCGGGCAGCTGCGCCGCTATAAAGTGTGTGGGCGGGACCCACCGCCCCAGGCCCCGCCCTGCAACTGGCGGCAGCTGGAAGCCAACGGGAAAGTGCATGAAAACACAGACCTGGGGCCAAAGCTCTGGCACCCCCACCGCCCCCCAACTCCTCCCCCACACACACACACATCACTGAGGTGTCACTGCTCTCAGATCCTTTGCCAGCAGCTCCACCGTTTGAATTTCTGACAAACCCTCTGAGCCCTGGGGCTCTCGGCACTCATCCCAGGCAAATGGGGCCGAGAGGGCTGAGTGGGGGAGTGTTGCTCAGAGGACTGCTTAGGGAGGGGCCATCGCCACGTCAGAAACCATGTTGGGGACTCCCCTGTGCTCCTGGCCTCGGCATGTCCTGGTCTCCAAAGCCAGCCCCTGAGCTAACAGTCCCCATCTCCTCCCATTTTTCAGAGGAGGAAACTGAGGCACAGAGCCTTCAGAGTCCATTAGGATCTGCAGGAGCCTGAAGGTGCCTCATGGATGCCAGGCAGGCACCAGGAAAAGCCATGTCAGACACAGGGGGCCACCATGCTGGAGACAGCCTTTCTGGGCGAGGTTCCCTCTGGTGGGAAACTTGCATTTCAGGGGACCGTGGGCATCACGTTAACCCAGAGAATCACATGGTAGGAAAGCTGTTTCCTTTTGAATAAGTCACATGATTGGTTTGTCTCTGGGACCATCTAGCAATATTTTAAATTTGCCGTTATTTATGAAGCGCTTACTCCGGGCCGAGCCTGACTGCAGGTGCTGTGTCCATTTCAACCCGGTGACTCGGCGAAACACCTATGAGGCAGGTGCGGCCCTGCTCCCCATTTACAGCGGGGGAGCTGAGGCACAGCTAACCTGTAGCTCAGCAGAGATCCAGGGCAGGAGAAAGTCTCCACTGCATGCTAATGTGTATTTAACACCACAATGGCCCTGAGGTTTATCCAGCTAGAGACTCTGATGTTGCGTTCCTTGTGTTATTATTTTAAGTTGAGGGCGTCCCAGGGTAACAAAAAGGATTTGCCAGTGATAACATTCTGTTTCCTTTTTAATATATTTTGTTCATTTGTTACAAAGAGGAAGGAAGAGGGATAGAGAGTTAGAAATATCCATCAGCTGCCTCTTGCACACCTCCTACTGGGGATGTGCCTGCAACCAAGGTACATGCCCTTGACCAGAATCGAACCCGGGATCCTTCAGTCCTCAGGCTACGCTCTATTCACTGAGCCAAACCGGTTAGGGCTGTTTCCTTTTTTTAAAGGAATGATTCAAGGATGCAAAAGTGTAGAAAATTTAAAGAAAATATGAAGGCCCTGGGGGAAGTTCAAAAGGGGAAGGTTGTGGTCCTGGAAAAATAAGGTCACCCATGGCTGAGGGCAGAGAGGCAACATCCCAGGGACTGGAGCACCCCTATCCCTAGAATTAACCCCTTCCCACCCACTGCCATTCCCTTGACCTGAACGGGGTCCCACAAGGGCGTCTGAGGGGCTTGGGGGAGGGAAGTGAACACGGGAGGAGGCTGGGAGGGAAGAGAGGCAAAGCCAGGCTTTTTTGGTTCCCCCCTCCCCCCCACCACCCGAAAAAGCTCTAAACCCCAGGGCTGGGTGTCCTGCCCTACAGGCTGAAGTGTGATTCCTGGAGAAGCTGGGGGTGAGAGTCCCAGCCTGGGGGGAGTCTGGGCCCCAGGGCAGTGCCCCACATTGTCCACAGGATCATCCATTGCTTCACCTGCTCCTCCCGGGATGTGCCTTGGGCCCTTGGAGCAGGTCTAACCTGTCTGGAACTCAGTCTTCCTGTCTGATGAATGGGATTGAAATGCCTGCCACTGGCCTCCCGCAGCAGGGTGGGGAAGAACTGGGGTAACACACTGGAAAACGCATTGAGGTATTTGCTTCGGAGGCCGGAAGGGGAGCATCCCCGCCACCACCACTGTAACTGGGCCTGTCAGCAAGCCGGATGGCTCTGACTTCAACTAGGCCCCAATCCTCCCACTTCTCCTCATTGGCCCCCACCCCGGTCTACCCCATTATCTCCCACGTTGGTGCCCTGGCTCCTGTCCCCCACTCTTGTTCTCTTCACTGTGGACCAAGGGTGTCTGGGATTGCCTGAGTCAGGCACATCCCTCCTCTGCTCAAGATCCCTCTATGGCTTCCACTTCACTCAGCATAAACTTCTAAAGGTGCAGAAGGCCCTGCAAGCCCTGCCCTGTCACCTCCCTGCCCTCAGCCCCCTCAGTCACTTGGATACCGGTTTTTCCTGGTGGAAAACCCCAGGCACATTCTGCCTCAGGGTCTGACCTTTGCAAGGACAGTTATCTCTGCCTGGAGCACCTGGCCCTGGTAACTTCCTGTCCTTCACGTCTTTGCTCAAACATTCCCTGACCTACCTCCCAAGTCTGATACGTGATCCTCCCCCATCCGCAGCAACCCCGATTGCTCCCCATTTCCCCATTCTCTGGAGCACCTCATCAGACCCCATTACAGAACTTCCCTGCTTCTCTGTTTACTGTCTGCCATCTCTCCCCTTCCCCCCCCCCCCCCCCCCCCCCCCCCCCCCCCCCCCCCCCCCCCCCCCCCCCCCCCAGACTGTGAGCCCCAAGGGTAGGACTTTGACCTCTTTGTGTGTCTGCACTTTGCAGGTTCCAGTGAGTGATCCCACCCCTGCTGCTGCACCCACTGAAGGAAACTCCCTCCGGCTTCCTGATCGGGCCCCACTGGAGTGTCCACATCATTCCTTGAAGTTCCAGCCCCGTTGACCTACCTGGCAGCCCCTCGGACAACCCATGACCTCTGCTTCACATGGTGTGAGGCAGGGACATAGGTCCCCATTAATCAGATGGGAAATGGGCACCTGGGGCCTTGGGCCACTGGCCTGAGATTCCTCAGCTAAGAGGTGGCTGACCAGGATTATCTACCCAATAATTATAGGAGTATTATTCTATTCTATTATTGTTTTCATTATCACCGCTGCAACAGGAACAATTGTCATGGTGGGTGACAGTAGTCACCCAGCACCTACTATATGCCTGGCCCTCTTCTAAGCACGTCACAGGGACTGCACTCACTCACCTTCCCAGGAGGCAGGTGCTGTGCTTTGCATTAGACAGATGGGGAAACTGAGGCACAAAGTGGTGAAATGACTTGCACAGTCACAGGGCACTCCCCCTCCCCACCTCCCATCTCACATCAGAGGTCCCCGGCAAACCTGTCTCTTGGACCTTTTGGACCATGTGGCCTCAGGCTGGTTAAGTGAACTCTCTGGGCCTCAGTTTCTCCAACTGTGAAATGGTCGGGACCTCAGTGAGCACAGATGAGGACCCTAGGGGAGTGAACAAGTTGCAGGGGCTCAGAGGGGATGTGCTGTCAACCCCAGCAGTTAGGACGGCCAGTCTTCTCTGCAATGCCCTCCGCTGTGCAGAAGACAAGGGGACCTCGATGTCCTGCCCCCCTTCTTGTGCCACCAGCCTATGCCCAGCACCCTTCCAAGCCCCAGGAGAAGCGGGGGTCACATGGGGTCTCCGGATAGAGGGGGGCGTAACAGGAAGCCCCCTGCCTGGGACACAATGGCAGAGGAAGGGGCCGGCCAGCCCCGCACGGATGAGCCCAGTTGCTGGCTCCAGGAGGGCGGCACAGCTATTGTGAGGCCAGACAGCTGTCCCCAAGCAGGAAGCCCCGGAGAGTGAGGAAAGAGGGTGGGAGGCTGCTGGCCAGCCCTGACCCCAGACCCAGGGTCAGGCAGGACAATGGACCCTTTGTCTCCTCCTGCGGGCTGCACACCTGGGTTCCCCCCAGACCAGGCTTTCAGAGTTCACTTGACCAGATTGGTTGCACCCTGCCCAACTCCGGCTGGCAATCTCCTGAGCCCTGACCCCCACCCAGTCCAGCCCAGCCCAGGGAGTATGGAGGCAGCGCTGAGCAGGCCATATTTATAGTTCCCTGGCACTGCTGAGTGAACTCCTAAATATAGAAGCTGAGCTATTTGGGGTTTTGGCCTGGGGCAGCATGAGGGTGGAGGCACTGCACGTGTGCTTCCCTGGTCTGGGTCCCCAAGATCTGCCTGGGCCTCTCAGTTCCTGGGGCTGGAGCTGGGGCTGGGGCTGGAGGAATCATGGGAGCAGGGTGGGCAGTATGTCTGCTTGAGTGGGGTGGCAGAGCCTAAAGCGACGAGGGAGGAAGCAAGTGGCTGTGATGCCTTAGAGAGGCGATTTTCAACCCTTTTCTTTCCTTTTTGTTTTTCCCATGCCCCTCCACCTTTTTCATCTCATGGCACACTTAAACTAATAACTAAAATCCTTCAGCACACCAAAACTATATATTATACTTTTTTTGCTGATCTGACCAAAGAAAAAAAAAGTATAATTTTGATTCATTCACACTGGATGGCTATTGTGTTGGCTGTTGTCATTTTTTATTTGACAATCTAAGGGAAAAGAGGTCTGTGCTTCTGACTAAATAGTCAGGTAGTGCATGTTTTAAAAATCTTCTCAGCACACCGGTGTAAAAATCTTGAAAATAGCTGCCTTCCAGATGAGTGTATCAGAAAACTATGGTACATCTACACAATGGAATTCTATGCTCCCATTAAAAAGAAGGAACTCTTACCATTTGCAGCAAAGTGGATGGAACTGGAGAACCTTATGCTTAGTGAAATAAGCCAGTCAATGAGGGAGAAGCATCACATGATCTCACTCATTTGTGGATAATAAAGAACATTATAAATGGATGAACAAAAGGATAGATACAGAGGCAGTAAAGCATCCAACAGACTGTCAAATTACAGCAGGAAGGTTAAGGAGAGGTGGGGAGATAAGAGATCAACCAAAGGACTTGAATGCATGCATATAAGCATAACCAATGGATGCAAGACACTGGGAGGTTAGGGTATGCCCGGGAGGGGGGGGGCAATGGGAAGATATGTATACATGTAACACATTAATAAAAAAAATTAAAAAGAAAGAAAATCACTGCCTTAGAGGGATGAGGTTCTGAGGGCCAGAGGAGGAGAGTGAATTTGTGGCTGGGGTCACAGCACCCCCTTCCTCGGCCCTCTTTACCCCAAGACCCTACTGTGGAAGGAAATGGGGGTTGAGCTGTCACACCTGAGTGTTCTCTGCTTCTAGGAAATGAAGGCCTCAGGAAGCTGCAGGGACACCCTCAAACCCCAAACAAACCCCAGCTCCTAGCAACCCACTTCCCCATCAACGCTGAGCTCACTGGGGGCTGGGCTGGGGGCTGTGACATGGGCAGAGGGCGGGGTTTGGTTATAAATAGCAGGTTTATAAGCAGCTGCCAAGACGACCAGGCAGGGCTCCCCCGGGTGAAGCCGAGAGGGTGCCTAATGGGGCATCTGAACCTCAGCGTGTCCCTAGCTTCACCCCCTCCCAGCAATTGCCAAGATTCTGGGAAGTAAGAGCCCATTGAAGGGCAAGTTACTTAAAAGAGGTAACACCAATGATCCTTAAGGCAGCCCAGGAACACGATGGCCATTAAGACTTAGACGGAACCTTAATGCTCCCTCTGCCACTGGATAGAATGGATTAGAATATTACACAACTGTGAAAAAGAGCCCGGGGCAGGCTCTTTCTTGATTCTAAATTCTGAGTGACCTGCAAACACCTTCATTTGCTTGATGGATTTTATAGTTGAATCTTTTTTTTTTTTCAGCTTTCCTGAGGTACAATGGACAAGATTGAAATACATTTAAAAGATAACACCTGTGAATTAGTGGTAATAGAATCTTGAGCAAAGAAGAAGAAGAAGAAGAAGAAGAAGAAGAAGAAGAAGAAGAAGTCCCCAGAGCTCCATACAAAAGCCACCTTTGCCAGAAAGCTCAGTCATATAGAAAATGAAACAAGATGAGGTGTAAGGAAACAGAGAAATGAAAAAATGAACGAGAGAATACGAAATAGAATTTGGGGTGGTGGAGGGAGACAGCTGGGACATCTCCCAGTTCTTGGCAGGGGGGCTGATGGGAGGGCCTTATAGGATTTAAAAAATAAGGTAAAATTAATAAAGCAGATCACGGGTGGACTGACAGTCACGGAAATTATGTTCAGTTGATTCTCTGAACCTGACCGCCCTGTAAAACTCTTTTTGGAACTTTTAAAATCCTTTAAGTCTCTAATGAGAAGTAGTTAGAGGAAGAAGAGGAAAGAGAGATGGAAAGAGGTGGCCAGGGTGTGGGTGGCCAGAGGCAGCCCAACTGGGGAAGGGGCTCAGCTAGGGTGGCGAGGGAGGGAGCAGTGGAGGAACTGACAGCGGCCAACAGGAAGCTGTGTGGTGCGGAGCTGGGAACACTCAGTGCTCTTTTGGTGTCTTTCTCGAAGCTCACAGCCTCTTCCCCATTCTGCAAGGGCTCCTGGGAGTGGCCGGCTGGGGCTCACAGTGTCCAGTGACGATGGGCTCCTGCCTCCCAGGGATCCCACAAGGAGGTCCCAGAATGTGGGCCGGGGGCAGGAGAAAAGAAGGGGTTTAGGCTGAGTGCCCAGATCAACCTCTCTCCTTGCCTCAGTTTCCCCAGCTGCACCCCACCCTCCATCACAGGTTTTTGGGGTCTTGGGCAATGGTAGTGATGGTCATGACCAGTCTTAGAAAGAAGTGGTGTATTTTGAGGGCCAGGAGCTTCAGTGAGAGTAAACCCATCCCCAGCACTCTGTCAGATTGGGGTCTCCCTTCACCAGCTGTAGAAAAACAGTTTGGCACTTCCTCAAAAGTTAAACAGAGGCCCTGGCTGGTGTGGCTCAGTTTGTTGAGTGACATCCCATGTACCAAGAGGTCACTGGTTCAATCCTGGTCAGGGCGTATATGGGGGTTATGGGCTTAATCCCTGGTAGGAGGCATGCTTGAGGCAACCAATAGATGTTTCTTTCTCCCTCTCCCTCTCTTCTAAACTCCATTAAAAAAACATCAACAATGTTGCTGCTTTGACCGGTTGGTGTGGCTCAGTAGTTGAGTGTCCTTGGACTTATGAACCAGGAGGTCATGGTTCACTTTCTGGCCAGGGCACACGCCCAGGTTGTGGTCTCAATCCCCAGTGTGGGGAGTGCAGGAGGCAGCCAATCAATGATTCTCTCATATCATTGATGTGTCTCTCTCTCTCCTGCTCCTTTACTCTCTGAAATCAATAAAAAAATATATTTTTAAAAGTTAAACAGAGTTCCCCTATGACCTAGCAATCCACTCTGAGGTAAATATCTGACAGAACTGAGAGCAAGGACTCCAACTTGTACCCCCACGTTCATTGGGGCGAGATTCCCACTCGCCAAAAGGTGGAAACAAACCAGAGTCCATTGACACATGAGTGGACGAACGAAATGTGGTCCATCCACACAAAGGAATAGTAAGCAGCCACAAAAAGGAATGAAGTTCTGATAGAGGTGGAGGTCACCCAGCAAGTGAATGTGCTGAATGCCACGTGACTGTTCACTTATAAATGGCTAAGTTCACCTGGCCAGAGTGGCCCGGTGGCTGAGTGTCGACCAATGAACCAGGAGGTCACCTTTAATTCCCAGTCAGGGCACATGCTAGGGCTGCTGGCATGATCCCCGTTCGGGGGTCGGGGGGGGGGGTTGTAGGAGGCAGCCAATTGATGATTCTCTCCCATCATTGATGTTTCTATTTCTCTCTTCCTCTCCCTTCCTCTCTGAAATCAATAAAAATATCCTATATAATAAAAGCCTAATATGCAAATTGTCCCCTTGGGCAGTCACTTGACCATTAGTTTGACCAAGAGAGCAGGGTTTGACTGCTTGCTATGATGTGTGCTGACCACCAGGGGCAGTGTGGAACATGGCAGGTGTAGGTGACAAGACACTGGCAGCGGGCTGCAGTGGAGGCACTGCCAGCCACGATGGGCCCCAACAAGAGTGAGACCAGCAAGACTGAGAGCAAAACCAGTGAGACCATGGCGGGATACTGGAGCAGACTTCAATCAGCAATGGTGGTGAGGGGGGGAGGGGGGGATGAGGAGGTGGGCCGACCCTGATAATTTGCCCCACAGGCAGGACGGTGGAGCAGATGAGGGAGCGCGCCAGGCCAAGGTGGGGTGCCAGGCGGGGCTGCAGGGCTTTGAGGTGAGGGGCGGAAGCTGGAGCCTGATCTCCACAGGCCACCCCCAGGGATCCCATCCATGCATTGGGCATCTAGTATTTAAAATAAATGAGGCCGTAACCGGTTTGGCTCAGTGGATAGAGCGTCGACCTGTGGACTTAAGGGTCCCAGGTTTGATTCCTGGTCAAGGGCATGTACCTTGGTTGTGGGCACATCCCAGGTGGGGTTGTGCAGGAGGCAGCTGATTAGTGTTTCTCTCTCATCAATGTTTCTAACCCTCTCTCCCTCTCCCTCTCTGTAAAATACCAATAAAATATATTAAAAAAATAAATAAATAAAATAAATGAGTAGGAGATCAACCAAATGAATTTTATGCATGCATATGAGCACAACCAATAGAGCACTGGGGGGCGGGGTGGGATGAGGGCATGAGACAGGGGTTAGGGGAGGCTGGGGGAAGGTCAATGCGGAAAAAAAGGAGATATATGTACTACTATCGGTAATACTTTAAACAATAAAAAAAATGAAGACATATACACACATAAAAAAAAAGAAAGAAAGAAAGAAAAGAAAAGAAACAAAGAGCCAAATTCCCAGGAAAAAATAAATGAGTAGCCGAAACCGGTTTGGCTCAGTGGATAGAGCGTCAGCCTGAGGACTGAAGGGTCCCAGGTTTGATTCTGGTCAAGGGCATATATCTTGGTTGCAAGCTCCTCCCAGGCCTGGGCCCTGGTTAGGGCTCATGTAAGAGGCAACCAGTTGATGTGTTTCTCTCACATTGATATTCCTGTCTGTCTGTCTCTCTTCCACTCTCCCTAAAAAACAATCAACGGAAAAGTATCCTCTGGTGAGGAGTAATAAAAAACAAAAATCCTATCTAATAAAGAGGGAATATGCAAATTGACCACCACTCCATCACAAAGATGGCTGCACCCACAGCTGAGGCCAAGTTCCCATAAGGAGCCTTAAAGAGCAATCAGCAGGGACCTGAGGCTACGCCCTCTCCCACCCCCTGGGGCTTGACAGGGGATCTCCGGCCTCGTCCCTCACCCAGCAGGGCTTGTCAGGGGACCTCAAGGTGCGCTTCCCGTCCTGGTGCTGGGCTAGGGGACCTGAGGCTTCCCCCTCCCCCACCCCCTGGTGCCAGATCGGGGGCGGAGGGGGGAACCTCAGGCCACACCTCTACCATGTGCAGCTTGAGGGGACTTCAGGCCATGCCCCCCTACCCAGCACCGGGCCAGGGACCTGAGGCTGCAGCTCCCTGCCTAGTGGGTCTTGATAGGGAGCTGCAGGCCATGCCCCCCATCCAGCAGGGATTGATGGGGTACCTCAATGTGCACCCCCAGTGCTAGGTTGCAGGAACTCAGGCCATACTCCCGCCCAGTGGGGTTTGTTGGGGGACCTGAGGCTGCACCCCCCCTGGCAGGTCTTGACAGGGGACCTCAGGCCATGCCTCCCACCCAGTGGAGCTTGACAGGGGACCTCAGGCTGTGTCCTCCACCTGGTGAGGTTTTAGGGGGACCTCAAAGCACATCCTCCACCCTGGTCTGTGCTGGGGGACCTGTTGTCAGGCCAGAGGACCTGAGGGTACGCCCCCTTCCTAGCAGGGCTTGACAAGGGTGGGACTGGCTGGATCTGGATCTAGCCCAATATGATTCTGAGACGTAAGAGTGGGGACTTGACTCTGAGACTCGTGGTGCACCCCAGACTCTGACAGGAGGAAGGTTTTCATATACATTTTACTAATTCTCTTTCATCTCTGACACTTCTATTATAGAGAAAGGGCAAACAGCAAGATTAAATTATTTCCTTTAATTAATCCCCTTTTATTTATTTTTAAAAATATTTTTTATTTTATTGATTTTTACAGAGAGGAAGGGAGAGTTAGCAACATCGATGAGAGAGATGAGAGAGAGAGAGACATCGATCAGCCACCTTCTGCATGCCCCCTACTGGGGATGTGCCCACAACCAAGGCACATGCTCCTGACTGGAATCGAACTTGGGACCCTTCAGTCCACAGGCCTATGCTCCATCCACTGAGCCAAACCGGTGTCAGCAATTAATCCCCTTTTAATGTGCACAAATTTCATGCACTGGGCCACTAGCAAATAAATAAATGGCCAGTTTATGTCATTGTAAATCTCACTCCGATTTTAAGAAATCCCAAGTGGGTGATGGCATGGTCCCCCTGGGCATCTCTGCTGTCACAGTGTCTCCTTTGTGGCTCACAGGTTGCCCCTTAGTTCATCTTTCCACTGTCTGAGCTGAAGTAGGCGTTACCCTCCTCCTTTTACAGATCAGGGAATCATATATTCACTCAACAAATGCTGCATCCCAGGCCTGGTCCTAGGCAATGAGGGTGCGTATGTAAAGAAGCCAGAACAAAACCTCTCCCCCACAGGGTTGACATTCCCCACTGGGAGATCATGAACGTGATACATGAGAATGTTGTGGAGAATGTCAGGAATGGGAACACTATGCAGGTTAATGAAGGGGGAGGGAAATGCTGGTGGAGACAAGGTTGCCAAACTAGATAGGACGGTGGCAAAGGCCTCCCTGAGGAAGTGGCATTTGAGGAAAGACCTGAAGGAAGTGAGAGGCAAGAGCCATGAAGATATCTGGGGAAGAATGTTCCAGGCAGAGGGAGAAGCCCGTGCAAAGGCACGGAGGCAGGGGAGTGCCTGGTGTGGAAGAGGCCTGTGTGTCTGAAGCTGAGAGTGTGTGTGTTGGAGGGGGCAGAGGGGGAGACAGGCAGGGAGAAGTGGAAGATAAGGCCGGAGAGATAATGGGGTGACATTGTATGCAGCGAGCAATAGAGTTAGAGATGAATTTAAAATATTTAACACCCATCCAAGTTCGGAGGTTGACCAGCTAGATGGCATTGTCAGCCCCGTGTGGATTCTCTCCTATACCCTCATTTCTGATGGTCTCCACTGAGCACCCAGGGGCTAGGATCCTCCATGGCAGCTCCCCCTCCCCCAGGGATGGCACAGACCTCCCACACCAGACTTGAGCCAGGAAGGACCATGTGTCATTTATAGGTGGGGAAACAGGCTAGAGTGGGGCAGGAGAGCTCAGGGTTACATACATACAGGCAGAGCTGGGGGTCCTGATGCTCTCTACTACCCGGGTGGGAATATAGATTCTGGGTGACTTCCTGCATCCAGTCCCCCCATCATCACTCACCTGGATCAGTGCAATCACCATTCTGTCCCCCACTTCCACCCTTATTCCCCATAACGACCAGAGGGCGCCTGGGAGCCCGCAACTCAGGGTCCATCCCTGTGCTCAAGAACCCTCCATGGCTCCCAGCTCACTCAGAGCAAAAGAGCCCAAGTCCTCTCACATGGCCCTGAACACTCTGCCCTCCCTCCCCTCATTACCTTCTGCTGTCCTCACATACTCTGTTCCAGCCACATAGGCCTCCTCACAGCTCCTCAGCACTTCAGGGCTTTGCCTAGGCTGTTCCCTCTGACTGAACCGCCCTTCCACCCACATTTGGATGGGTGTTAAGTATTTTGACAGCCACACAGTGCCCCCTCACCTCCTTCAGATCTTTGTTCAAATGTCACCTCCTCACTGAGACCTTCTCACCAACCTCCTTACAATTGCAGCCAAACCCAGGCTCCTTTAACCTGCTGTCCTTTCCCCCTTTTTTCTCAAGCGCTGACGTCCTTCACTTGCTTCCGTCGTTCACTGTCTGCCTTCCTGCAGTGCACCTGCCATGGCCATGGCTTCCACAGAGTCTCGGACGGTAGCTGGCGCTCAGGAATGGCTGCATAAATGAATGTTGAAGCCTGAATTTATTGCAGCTCTATCTTTGACACTTTTAAACACCTCAATAATTTCTTTCCTTTAAATTTTTTTTTTTTACAAATTGATTTCTCAGAGAGGAAGGGAGAGGGATAGAGAGATAGAAACATTGATTCGCTGCCTTCCATGCACCCTCCAACTGGGGAGTGAGCCCACAACTCGGCACCCTGACCAGGAATAGAACCAGTGACCTCTGGTTTATGGTTGACATTCAACCCCTGAGCCACACCAGCAGGGGTTCTTTCCATTTAAAAATTGTTTTCCTTGTTCTCTTCCTTCTTTTTCTTTTTTATTTATTTTAAATATATACATACATATATATATATATATATATATATATATATATATATATAT
>PVJN01057052.1:0-12580 GCA_004026805.1 Lasiurus borealis
CTGCCTGCCTTCCTGATTGCCCCTGACTGCTTCTGCCTGCCAGCCTGATCACCCCCTAAGCACTCCCCTTCCAGCCTGATTGCCCCTAACTACTTCCCTTGCAGCCCTGGTCACCCCTAACTGCTGTCCCCTGCAGGCCTGCCTCCCCCACACCTGCTCTCCCCTGAAGGCCTAGGTCCTCCCCCCCCCCAACTTCCCTTCCCTGCAGGCCTGGTGATACTCAACTGCCCTCTCTTGCTGGCCTGGTTCCTCCTAACTGCCCTCTCCTGGGCTGGCCAGAGTATGTGGAAAGCTTGGCTGCCTCATCATCAGAGAAACCCATGCCTTCCTCCTACTTGATCACTCACACCTGTCCTCCCCGCTGGCCTGATTCCTCCCAACTACTCTCCCCTGCTGGACATCTAATGGTGGCTTTCTTGTGTGTTGAGTGATGGTCAATTTGCATATCACTCTTTTATTAGATAGCTAGAGGCTTGGTACATGGGTGGGGGCCAGCTGTTTTCGCCCTAAAGGGTGTCCTGGATCAGAGCAGGGGTTCCCTTGGGGCATGGGTGGCCTGGGAAAGGGACCTGTAGTGGTTTGCGGACTGGCCATGCTCCCCAGTGACTGGACCTGGTATCTGGGATTTATTTATCTTCTATAATTGAAACTTTGTAGCCTTTAGCAGAGGCTGGGCCAGCCAGGAACCTGGCTTCTTCCATTACAGGGAAAACCCAAGCCTCCTGTTCACTCAGAGGCCATAGCCATTTTTGTTGGGATTTATTTATCTTCTATAATTGAAACTTTGTAGCCTTGAGTGAAGTCCAGGGCCTCCCAGAGTGTGCAGACAAGCTTGGCTTCCTCCACTGCAACGAACCCCAAGCCTCCTGCTCTCTCTGTGGCCACAGCCATCTTGGTTGGGTTAATTTGCATACGCACTCCTGATTGGCTGGTTGATGTGGCTTGTGTGTGTAGTGGAGATATGGTCAATTTGCATATTACTTTTTTATTAGATAGGATAATTTCCCAGTGCTTTGGAAATAGTCTTAAACAAACACACCTGAATGCAAGACATACACTAGAAGTGAGTGTCATACCTCTGACCATCACTGATTTATACTACAGAACTTTTTCACCTTTAATATTTTCAAATTACTGAGCAGGTCTGCTATAAAATGCTACTCCTATTCTTCAGCCTTTGACATTTTTTCATCCTTTTAGAAGATATTTCCCTTTAACTGTCCCAGCTACTTTGCCCTACACTCCCCTGGCAAAGGGGAAAGATGTCCATTGAAGCACAAAACAAATGAAGCCATGAGCAACCGAGTCCTACAACACAAAAATGGAAAATGGCCTTTTACGTTAATTATCCCTAAAATTCAGGAAAAAGTAAGGTGTATTTTCTAAAACTGACTTTATCCTTTCAACAGTTCATTATGGCAGAAAAGCAAACTGAATTGTGGAAGATGTGGCAGTTGCTTTTTAAAAATTGCCCCTATAAAAAGTTTCAATTTGGAGAATTAATTCTTTTTCATAGTGTTTCAGTGGTTTGCTCTTTGACTTGTCCAAGTTCTTTCCCATCTGGACTGGGAAGTTGGTGGCTATGGGAAATTTATGTGAATAATGGGGTCTCTATTTTTTTCTTCCCTGAAGTTATGGATGGAATTTAGAGAGTACCCTGCACACTGGGACACAGGCTTAACCTGCTGCACTGTCTATCTTATTGGCAGTCCACACTGAGAATACCTAGGATAGACGATGCCTGAATGTCACTAAAGAGAAGCAAAGGAACAAGCAAAATGGAAAAGGGGACACTGAGATACGTCTGACAAATTAGTCTGTTTACACAGAAAACAGTTTCTTCAGGCTGTCAGAAGCCCTTGCTGAACTGAATTCCAAAAATGTCCATATCTTCCTTGAGTATTTCAAATGTAAACTGTTTTTGTTTTCATTAGAATGTGCTAGGGAACATTCAGCATGCCAACTGATTGTATCTCCAAAAATCTGCTACTATTTTCATGTTAAAAAATGACACACCTGCAGTGTTGAAATAAAAATATTTAAATGACACACTTGTTTGATACTTTCATCCTGTTTTGAAATGGCACTGTAGTAAGGAACAATGTGGGGCTCCCTGTTAAAAGATTATTAAGGATCTCAAGATGGTGACAGCATAGCATTAAGACAATCACAGGGGCCCAGCCCGCATGGCTCAGTGATTGAGCATAGACCTGACCTGTGAACCAGGAGGTCATATGTTGACCTATGAACACAGTCAGGGTACATGCTTGGTTTGTGGGCTTGATCCCCAGTAGAGGGTGTGCAGGAGACAGCCTACCAATGATTCTCTCTGATCACTGATCTCTCTCTCTCTTCTCTATCTCTCTCTCCCTCTTTCTTCCTCTCTGAAATCAATAAAAATGTATTTTATTAAAAAAATAATAATAAAATAAAATAAGCACAGGGCCCTTCTAAGTGTGACTGCACAGGTGGATGTCGATGAAGCCAGCCCTGCCAGAGAGGCTTTTTGAACTCTGTGTGGACTTTAAACAAAGACAGAAAATGATTAGCTGGATTGCTCTGATTTGGGTCAATGACCCTTATTTCAGGAGCCACTTGAGTCTAAACTGAAAGCTGGGGCACAGTGCCAGCTTTGAGAAACACCTCTGCTTCATCTGCTACTTTAACTTCAAAACTACAGGTTTTGCCCTGGTGTTTGAGAAAGGAGGCTGAAAGGATCATTCTTCACATAGGAAGAAACTGAATTATCCTATTTGTTTGGAGGTTATGCTATTGGGGATTTGATTTCCTCCTGAGAATAAGTAAATATGGATTTCTATATGAGTAGGGCTCTTTTATGCAAGGCATTTACTATAAATGTTTCTAAGGCAGGCAACTCCTTTTTAAACTTAACATGTTGACTCAATGACTTAAAAATAATGTTTCATGATTGTATATTTTCTAAAAAAAACAACAACAAAAACAGACAACAAATATCTGGTTCTGTGCACTGAGATAAATTATGAATCGAGCAGATGAGACCAACAGGCCCTTAATAAATACTCAAATATTACCTACCACAGAAAAATCCAATGGAAGGTAGAACATGAATTCTATGTTCTGAATATACAAGCTTTCAGATCTTGTGAAATGTATGTCTTTTACAATAACATAATAAATGAGAAATATACTCCATTTTTTTCTGGGTTTCAAATCTCAAAATTGTGCTGCTAAAGTTGACTTAAGAAACGATTTCTACCTTACATTCACATCAAACTCTTTCTGATAACAAGTTTCTGAAATCCTACCCATCTTTCACAGTTAATATGGAATCATCTGTGAGTCCCGTAAAAGCCAGACCCCTCATCAGCTCTTTCTTTCTCATTAATGGCACTGATTATGTAGTATATTGCTTTACAGTTGTTTGTATTTCTTCTCATATTCTCTTTTAGAAAAATTTCTATAACAGTATCAAGAATATTACCGTCTAGTACCAAAGATGACGTTTTATTTAAAATAATTAAATTTGTTACACCAACAAAATTGACAACCTAGGGAAAAAATGGATAAATTCCTAAAAACATACAAACCTGGCGAGACTAAATCATGAAGAAATAGAAAATCAGAACAGACTGTTTGTTAGCAAGGAGATTGAATCAGTAATCAAAACCCTCCTAACAAACAAAAGAGGTTTCACTGACGAATTCTCTCAAACATTCAAAGAAGAATTAATACCAATTCTTTTCTTAAAAAATACTAATTCTTTTATAACTCTTCCAAAAGAGGAGGGAACACTTCCAAACTCATTTTATGAGATCAGCATTACCTGATAAGTTTGTCAACTAGTATAATTGAGATCACAGTTTAAGATAGAAAAAAAGGCTGAAGGAATGAATGCAACAGGACCACAGGAGTAACAGGAATTTTCAGGTCCTTAACCAGTAATAGTAGTTTATATTTCTACAGTACTTTACAATTACAAAATGCTTTCATGTAAACTATCAAATTAAACTCTCACAACAACATTCAATTTAGGAGAGCATGGTGTTAAATTCAGGGAGAGAGAAAAAAATAGAGGCTTGGAATGGTTATGAGACTTGTTCAAAGAAGGCACCTTGTAGACTCAGATTGCATTAGACCACTACAGGAGAACAGTGGGAAAAATAAAATTAGACTAAGAGGCATAACATATAAGGGACTCTTTCATCAAAATCCTATTTCCTGATTAACTTGTAGCAAGATGTTTTCAGTAGTTGATCCAGGGAAACAGCATCCAGCATTGATGTGGAGCCAAAGCTCTAAAGTCAAGGGGCCTGGGTTGCAATCTCAGCTTTGCTACCTACTGGTTATTATAGTATGGGAGCGCCACTGACCTTCCCTGGATCCTCATCTTTTCATAAGGCGAAAAATTTGCAAGTTTTACTTCAAATTAATATAGTAAGTACCTGCAAAAAAATTCCCTAACATATTTATATTGTCACAATGACAATCTGTTGAGACTCCAATGACTATCAGCCAGATAGCCTTTGAACTAGTAGCCATAATGCAAATAAAACTGGTGATATAACTTGCTTTACGATGCTAAGAGTAGAAATAAGAGTGTATAGTTTTGTTTATTCCAAACTCTCTATACACCACTGGTGACAACTGTGATATTGCAAAAGGATGCAAGCAGCACGCTCAAGCAGGCAAGGCTAGTCCTCTGCACCCTCATTTCATGAATTCAACACTGGCATCATGGTTCTCAAACTTAAGCATATAGAAGTTAACCTGAAGAGTTTATGGCATAGATCTAGGTTTTTTTCCAGATAACTAAACAGAGAATAGTAAAAGATCCGAGGAGTCTACAGCTCGGAGATAGTTTCAGGAATAGGTCTGGGGTTGAACTCTGAAGTCCTTGGAACAAGTTCCTCAAGAAGCTTACATAGTAATTTTTATATTCTGATTCTAGAAACTTCTCCTACCAGTCCTTAGATAACACTGTCTTAGACACAGACTGCCCAATATGCAATGCTCATTTTACTAAGGGGTTTCTAAACACTGAGACATCCTTAAGACTTGAAATGCATTGCTAATGGTGGAAGCTCCATCCAGGTATTAGTTGTTAAGGGAAATATTTTGGTCGGGGAAGCAGGACCATCATTTTCCATAGCACAGTCAACTGTATTTCCAAATAGCTGTGTTTAAAGGCAGTTTCTCTGTCCTAGAAAAACACATGCATCTCCAAGGTGTCTTCTTAATTTCACAAATATATCTGATAATTTTTAAAAAATTATAAAGTGAGGAAATATTAGACTTTACTACCTATAACACTCTTCCTTGAACATTTAAAGCTTTTCAGACATTCTTTTTTTTCTCAAACAGGCAAGTCACTTAGTTTTGCTAAGCCCTGATTTTTACATCTCTACCATAAAAGAATGTGTAAAAACCAAACATGAGACATAAAAATAATCTATAATGGTTTTTGACTCTAAAATTCTATAAAATAGATCTAATTTTAGGTTGAAGTAGAAAATCACTCTCTAACCTGAAGAAATTAATCCTATAAACATTATTAAGCCTACATTGTTTTCTTTTTAAAAATGTAACTATTTCACCGAAACCAGTTTGGCTCAGTGGATGGAGTGTCGGCCAGTGGACTGAAGGGTCCCAGATTTGATTCCGGTTGGGGGCATGTACCTTGGTTGAGAGCACATCCCCAGGGGGGGGGGGGTGCAGGAGGCAGCTGATCAATGTTTCTCTCTCATTGATGTTTCTAACTCTCTATCCCCCTTCCCTCTCTGTAAAAAACCAATAACATATATTAAAAAATGTAACTATTTCTTTAATATTATCCCTATTTATTCTAGCCAGAATCCTAACCAAGTTCAAGTCATGATGGTCATTTATTATTTATGTTTAAGGGACTAAGCAGTTATTAATAGATTAAGTACTCAGTAGGTTATAATATATTTAGACCAATAATTACCCCACTAACCTTCTGAACAAACTATAAATCACTCAGTAACCCATTTTTAATTTTTAACAACAGTTATACAGGGATTACTATGTACCAGGAACTTCTTTAAGCTTGTTATAAATATTAACTCATTTAATCTTGATATTTATGGAGTGGGCACTGTTATTATACTCATTTTAAAGATGAGGATCCAGAGAAGATGCTCCCATAACCAGTAGGTAGCAAAGTTGAGATTCCAACCCAGGCCCCTTGACTCAGGAGCCTGGGTTCCACATCAATGCTGGATGCTATTTCCCTGGACCAAATACTGACAAAAGCTTGCTACAGGTTAATCAGGAAATAGGATTTTAATGAAAGAGTCCCTTATATGTAATTAGGAAGTCACTTAAAATGTAATTTTAAAGTGGTCATTGCATGCCTTTGTGATTTTTACTGAAACAAAGGACAGTAGTGCTTTTTGGTTAGAACGATGGAGATGCCTGTTGTTTATGACCATCCTGAGTCTGTTTTTGAAATCAATGTTGAATTATAAATTTTCTTTGTCACCCTTAATCCAATTTGCCATCTGGCATGTGAACTACTGGCTGGCTAAGTAGTCTTTCTATCTCCAGCCTGACTCTTCAAATCTACCCACCACTTTTAAGCCACAGTAGTTTTCATAAAATGTTAACTTGATTATGTTACTTCATTGCTTAAAAACTTTATTGGTTTCTATTTTTCTTAGGATTAACAAAGAAAACCTTAATTTTAGTTGGGTGACCATATAATTTAATATCAAATTGAAGCACTTTCAATACTAGGGCCGTTATTAATAATTTTGCCAGATCAACAAGGCTGCCCAGGGCAACCCAGATGTATGGTCAGTCTGCTTATTAGATATTGCATGAATTAGCCCCTTCAAATGCTCCAACCCGCATTGAGAGCAATTCTTCTACCCAACTTTCTTTCAGTTCCTATAATACACTGATTTTCCTCACCTCAGAGCTTATGGGCATAATCATATGTGTGTTTACAAAGTTCTGTCCACAAATCTTTGCCTAACACTTACTTGTTCTTGTTTCAAGTTGTGCTATACATATCACTCTTCAAATAAGTCATCCCCATCCCCCCAAATAAAAACACCCCTACCTTACTCCCATTATCCTTTCAAACAACATCTAAAACTTTTCTTTCAGAAATTTGCTACAATTATTATTTTTCTACTTGTTTAATTAATGCTTCGACTATTTTGCCAAAGTAAAGTTCTTAAGTTATAGTATAACTAGTACCTAGTATATTATTAGCTGCTTATTGGAGAAGCTGGGTAAATCTTCTTTGAATGAATGAGAATGAATATTTTTTAAAACGAGAAATAGAGGACAAGTAGTCTGCCACAGAGAGTACTGATTTGACTTCAGACAACTCATATAAAACAACAGAGGGATGTCAGTCTTTGCAAATCAACTAATGAAAGCATAACTAAGTGAAACAATAAATTATGTTTTTCTCTCTCTCTCTCCCTTCCTCTCTTGCTCTAAAATCAATAAATAATAATAAATAAATAAAATAACTGGGGTAGGAAAAACCCCACCTACCTAAACAAAAACTTGTTCTATAAACTGCTAGTTCACTAAAGACAAACAAGGGAAAATAGCTGGAAGAGAAACATAATTAATTGCACTGATATCGTAAGTCTACATGATAGCAATCTTTTGGTGTGGGCAGAATAAGTCCTTAAATACCAATATAGGAGTTTATGCTCCTATAGTAAATATATAATCTCATCACAGTCAAGGGAGATTTTGGAACATATACTGGTACAAGGCAAGATCACCTTACCGTGACAGTAGGCTTCTCTCACTGTGAGGCCCACTGACCCAGCACCAGTTAAAGGCTTATTCTATCCTAGGGTACAGTAATGTGGGAGAAAAAGTACAAGTGATGTTTTCTTTAAATTAGACTTAAGGCATGTATACCTATTTTATGAGTTGTATGTAAAGGAAACTGGTACTTAAAAGGACTAATTTAAAAAGAGGCCCCAGAAAAACATCTACAGTTGAGAAACAATTAATGTAATTATTATAAGTCTCTGGTCCCATTAAAAACTATAATCCCTTAACCTATGTTTTTTGGTTTCAATTTTAGCTAAAATAGTTGGCTTTTACTCTGCCTATATTGATCTTCAGACACCTTATCAAAAAAAAAAAAAAAAAAAAAAGATTTTCGCAGAAACCGGTTTGGCTCAGTGGATAGAGTGTCGGCCTGGGGACTGAAAGGTCCCAGGTTCGATTCCCGTCAAGGGCATGTACATTGGTTGCGGACACATTCCCAGTAGGGGGCGTGCAGGAGACAGCTGATTGATGTCTTTCTCTCATCGATGTTTCTGGCTTTCTGTCCCTTTCCCTTCCTCTCTATGAAAAATCAATAAAAACATATTAAAAAAACAAAAACATTTTCACCCATACAGGTTTCTGGGCCTGCTGCATCCAATTATCAAATCATCAGAAGTATCTATAGGTGGCCTTCTTCCTGTTTTTCTTCTGACTTTGTTAGGGTCGAAGTTTCACAATAGTTTTCTGATTAAGATCATATTTGTCTGTTTAAATGATTAGCACTCCTATGCTAATCATCTATAATAATAAAAGGGTAATATGCTAATTATACTGGAAGTCCTCCCGGACATCTTTCCTGATGAAGCTGGGACTCAGGTGCCTGCAGGCAGCCCAAGGGAAGCCAGTCTGGGTCCTGACAGCCAGAGGAGGGAAGCCCAGGTCCAAGCCAGTGCCAGCAGCTGGGGGAAGGAAGGCCTCTTCTTGCGTAAATTTTTGCGCATTGGGCCTCTAGTACTATATAAACACCTCAGAGAATGACCAATGAAAAAGGAATCTAACCAACTTTCTGTAAGTACATGGAGAGACAAATAAATAGACTTACGAAAGAGATAAGAATCTTCCCTTACATTCTACAATAGATTTTCTCCCTAAAACACACCAAAGCAAAAATTAAATAAATAAATAAATAACAACCTGAAGTTATCATCTAAGAATAATCCCAGGACAGGTTGGCTTCTAAAAATTAAAACTCTCATCTAAAATCTATGAATCTTTCTACACTCTGATATTTTTTCTCTCAAGGAATAAATGGATACTAACAACTATTTCAATAGGCTACTAATGTGCAAAATACCCTGGTATGACAAGTCTCAGAATTGAGACTATTGACCACATAACTTATCTTTAATTGTATGTACATGTGACCCTTGATCAACACAGGGGTTAGGGCCATCAACTCCTTGCACAATTGAAAATACACATAGAACTTTTGACTTCCCCAAAACTTAACTACTAACAGCCTATTGCTAACTGGAAGTCCAATAGATAACAGTTGATTAGCACAGATTTTTTTATGTTATATGTATAATATCACATTCTGACAATAAAGCATGCCAGAGGAAAAAAAAATAAATGTTATTCAGGAAATCATAAAGAAGAGAAAACACATTTACAAAATTTATTGGGGAAAAGTATAACTGGGTCCATACAGTTCAACCCCATGTTGCTCAAGCATCCACAGAGTTTGCCCAAAAAATTGCCCTAGCCAGTTTGGCTCAGGGGATAGAGTGTTGGCCTGTGGACTGAAGGGTCCCAGCTTCAATTCCAGTCAAGGGCACATGTCTGGATTGCAGGTTCAGTCCCCAGTGGGGGCATGCAGGAGGCAGCTGATCAATGATATTTCTATTGTTGATGTTTCTATTTCTCTCTCCCTCTCCCTTCCTCTCTGAAATCAACAAAAATATATTTTTAAAAATAAATAAAGGATTGAATTTTTATTGTTTTAAGTTAAGAATTATTTGTATCCCCTGGCATTTTGTAGACATAATTTATAAAACTATGTCTACAAAATGCCAGGGGATAAAAATAAAAGAGTGTTTTAGAGATTATATCTGAATAACAGCTTGGCATAGACAAAAAAAGTTATAAATAATTAGCAGAAATAGATTTCAGTGTTTGAGAATAAAAACAAGTTAACAATTTTTGGACTTTTGGGAAAAAAATAGAAATCTTAGAAATGTTTAAGCAATTCTGAGACCCTAAATCTTCTGCAAAGCCTATATGTATCAACTAATACCAGCAACTACACAAAGAACATGGTAAGTCAGAGATTACATTTTGAGCATTGGACAAGTTCACATTTATACTTGGCTTCCAGAATTTCTAAGAACACCCCCCTTACACTCCCCATCCCAAAAAGAAAAAGCAGTTAAATTACATTATGACACTATGGCATCATTTTTTAATAACTGTACACAAAAACAATAGATTAAAACATCTCTTATATTTTCCACATTATAAAAATATCCACTAATCATTGAAAATGAGCAAGAGTTACAAAATATAATGCTTTTATTGCATTTTTAAAGAATGTTGTAAGATTTTAAATATATTGTAACACCTTCATTCCAAAAGATACCAACAATAATGTGAAACAATGAGTACTAATATTGTTTTCTGAACACTGTCAATAGAAAACTTAATACTAATACTGTGCTTGCTGATAAAAAAAGCAATGTCCAATTTTAAAATGTCTTCATCTGTATCCATATCTCCTCTTAGAAACCTAACAAAGTAATTGTAGATTTTTTTAGCTTATTTTCACTCAAAATATACCACTTCTATTGGTTCATTACCTTAACTACACATTTGTATTCTTAGAGCTCCTTCCAAAATAAGAATTAAAAAAAACTATTCTTATCTAAATCAAAGTGCTGACCCATTACTTTCTACTTTGGCAAGGGGAGAGGAAACACACATACATATGCATGCACCAATAGACACAATTAGAGAAATGCACTAGGTTTGCACACCTTCTTAACCCCATGAAACTTAACCTGCACACTTTTCAAACTCCTAGAGCATATAAAGGTGAAGGTGAGGAATTCATTATCTTCTGCATGTAAACTGTATGAAAAAAAAACTTTTCTAAAATATTGAAACCCACAAAGAATAAGAAAAACATATTTGGAAAAAGTAACCATCTTCACTTTTTTTTCCCCATAATATGTCATCTTTTTAGAAAATAAATAATAAGCAACTTACTAATGAATCCCTTTCAGAGTAAAAAAGACTATAGAGCATGTTTCCTACAGATATGAGGTTAAGATTTTTATTTAAAAAATTCACATATCCTTTTTAGTTGTTTATATTACAAAGCCACCCATATTAAAAAATAATTGGAATATGGTAAAAGATAATAAGCAAACACATTAGATTGTGATCATTCTGAAAGCTGCAGTGTTGTCAGCTGCTACTGGTTAAAAAAGTGCCAAATATTAGAAGCTAAATCCATAAAGTGATGCAAAAATATTACTAATATGTGGAGCACAAATCTCTTTAAAAAAGTAATTAAGACTACAAAGATTGGAATGGAGATTTATTTAGCTAAGAAGTTTCATATGGAAAGACATTAGGAATATAAAAACTCTGAGAATCATAGTCTCAAAGCAGAAAACTGTATTCAAGCTATCCCTAGAATTTGGATTTAAAATTTTCCCTTCAATCAAAGAGTCAAGTCTTAATTATAAAGCTTATACTTAAATATCTCTGTTTTAGAAGGTTAGACATTTATAGTACATTATGAATCCTTGAATTTAACAACTGGATCTTAGACCAAACTATTGGAATAGAGGAAATAGTGGACACCAGATTAATGTACATAAATCTTAAAGCTGGAAAAATACAGAACATTTTATTGATGGTTTCCTTTGCTGTGAAAAAACTTTTTAGTTTGATGTAGTCCCTTTTATTTATTTATTTATTTATTTTTGCCTAAGGAAATGCTGCATATATATATATATATATTCATTGTATATATCTATAATAATAAAAGTATAATATGCTAATTAGACTGGACAGCCAAAAAACATTCCAGACATCCTTCCAGACAACCTTCCAGAAGAAGCCAGGGCTGTGAGGGCCAAGGCAAGACACCATGGCTGCAAGAGCCAGCCCCTTGCATGAATTTCGTGCATCAGGCCTCTAGTATATATGTAATTTTGAGTTTATTCTTGTGGATTGTGGTCTAATTTCTTTTTTGCATATATCTGTCCAATTTTTCCAACATCATTTGTTGAGTAGACTATCTTTATCCCATTGTATGTTTATGCCTCATTTGTAAAATATTAATTGGCTATAAAGGCATGGGTTTATTTCTGGGCTCTCTATTCTGTTACCTTTAACTATATGTCTTATTTTATGACCCTACCAATGGGAGAACATATTTTCCAAAGATACATTAGATAAGGGGTTAATTTACAAAATTTATAAAGGACTCAAACACACAACACACAAAAAAAAACTATCAAATTAAAAAATGGACAAAGGACCAAAACATATGTCTATTTGGACACTATTTGGACTGAAATATATGTCTGTTTGGACAGTTCTCCAAAGGGGATATACAAGTGTCCAATAGACATATGAAAAGAAGCTCAGTGTTACTAATCACAGAGATTCTAATTAAAACCACAATGAGATACTACCTCACACCTATCAGAATGGCTACCATCAATAAATCAACAAATAGTAAGTGTTGGTCAGGATGTGAAGAAAAGGGAACCCTTGTGCACTGTTGATGAAAATGCAAATTGGTTCAGCCATTGTGGAA
>PVJN01057053.1:0-12580 GCA_004026805.1 Lasiurus borealis
ATTCCACTAATTCTCAGGTGGTCTCTTTGTGTTTCAGCCTGCCCTGCAGGGATGTTCAAGGCCAGCCAGGAAGCTGAGGGCTGCTCACACTGCCCCTCCAACAGCAGATCCCCCTCAGAAGCATCTTCCATCTGTACCTGCCGGACCGGCTATTACCGAGCAGATTTTGATCCCCCAGAAGTGGCATGCACTAGTAAGTATCTAGTAAGGGGTCTGGGCTGGGGAGTTTGGTGTAAGTGATGGGCCTGTGGCATGGGGAGACTTAAGATAACATTCTGCAATTGCAGTGCTGAAATGCTGTCTGAGGTGCTGAAATGCTGGCTGAGGTGCTGAAGTGGACAGCTCCTTACTGGGCCTGCAGGGTCCCTTTTTCTGCTTAGTATCACAGGGTCAAGATTAGGTTCTTTCTTACCTCCTCCTCCCGGATGGGAGTGTTCTTTGTGTAAAAATTCAAGCTTCACTAGGAAATTGCAACGGTTCTTAGTAACTCTTCCAGTCACCTCCTCTAAGAAGCCCCCTTGGCCCTGTGTTTCTGTGACCAGCTCTTCTCAGACACTCATTTTATTAATTGCCTAATTATTCTGTGATTGCTTTCTCAGTTATCAGATGAAGGTCTTGTGTCCTTTGCAGTGCCTAGTATAGTACAGCATCTGTGCCCTCACCAAATGACAAGGCCAGAGGCCTGGCTACAGTACCCATCTATGTGACAGATTTTCTAGGGTCTGGGCTAATGCATCAGATCCACCACTCTCCCATTCTCTCTTTAGAGAGGAGGGCAATCATCCTGACAAAAGTGTGTGTGTGTGTGTGTGTGTGTGTGTGTGTGTGTGTGTGAGAGAGAGAGAGAGAGAGAGAGAGAGAGAGAGAGAGAGAGAGAGAGAATTATGAGGGGATGACTCCACTTCCTGTGTAAAGATGGGGAAAGAGAGAATTTCCTCACACTCTTCTCCCCCATAATCGTGGGAGGCAGGAAACACTATTCTCTCTACTCTCCTAAGTGTTGTAGCACCAAAACACGTTTTTTTTTCTTTCTGCTATTCCCATTGCCCTCTCCAGTGGAGCCTTTGATGATGCTAGAGTTTTCTTCTGCGCTGGAAACTGTTGCCTGGCTTCCTCTGTGACTTTCCCCTCACTTCCTTGGATCAAATCTCTTCCACCCACCCCCACACAGAAGGGTACAGAGGGAATGTTTCATACATACTTGCAGTTCGGTGGGGGGAAAATGACTGAGCCCCTAGTAAAAGAGTTTCTTAATTCTGGCTTTGCAATGTATGTAACCTTTGCTGGGTGAAGAAGAGGAATGAAAAGTCTCTTCTAGATTAAGATCCTGAGGTCAATCAATGTTTATTGATTTGAACTGGGGGGAAAAAGATCCTCCTCTTATAAACTGATTTTCCCCAGACCCCCCCTCTCTGGTGGGATGATATGAACAGAAATGATTCTATTTCTGCTGACTAGAGTCCCTGTCTTTCTGTTGTAGTACCTTCCTACTGTTTTCTAAGATTCTCTGTGACCTTGACCCATTGTTTAATGTACTTCTTTAGAAGCCACTTAGGGGTGAGGAATCACCACTGCCTGGATGTCCAGAAAAAGGATCGGTCTTCATGGCTGCCAAAGCACATAGCCAGTACCCATCTATGTGTCTCACAGCTGTGTCTCACAGCTCCCCTCCTGAAAAACATATTCCTTCCCATTTATGCCAGTGAGCCCTCTGTCCTCTGCAGATTAACTCATGCACATAGAGAGCTGGGCCTCCCAACTTTCCACTTAGGAGGCACACCTTGTAAATCCATCTGGCCCTTGGATAAGGCCACCTGGATGGAGAGAAGGCAATGACCAGAAGCTCAGAAAGCTAATGTGGAGCTATCCTCCTTGCCATTTTGTACCCCTTCCGACCATCTAACCTGATGTGCTCAAATCAATAGGATGATTCCTGGAATAAATAGAAATATCCCAAAGCCTCCAGCCTACACACTTAGACTCTCATTCTACTCTGCCTACCCATAACTTGTGTCCACCTCATTGAAATCAGATCTCACTGGCTTTTCTCTCCTCTCTCTAGCCCAGCTGTCTCTGTAGTTAAGAACACCTTTCTCACCTCTTGTGATCCTACTACAATCTCCCCCACCTTGCCCAGAGTAGGAATGAATGCTAGATTTGCCTCTGTGTAGCACTGCACCCTTTGCTCTTATGTCACAGCACAGATATAGAGTGCTAGGGTCAGACTAGAGGTCACCAAATCAAAGCCACACTTGTCTGTGGTGGCCCGGCCCAGGGGTCGCTCACAGATGCATTGTCCAGCCCGGCCTGCAGGGGCAAGCACTTGGTGAGGGTCCCAGAAGCCCGACTGGGCTGCCGCACAATGCTAGGCAAAATAAGTGTAAATAAACCTATTATTTCATTGAGCCTCATTATATATTTGATTTATTGTATGCTAGTGAAGTACTGTATGAAAAAGTCAATTTGTTGGCTTTTATAATCTCATTAGGGTTTCCTTTTAAAGCTTTCTAATTGGAGGTGCCATCTGTTCTCTTAAAGAGGCATCACACATCACCATAGTAAATAATTTTTCAGATACCAGGAACATAGCTGGAGTGTTTGAGGCCAGGCACAGCCCTACACCATGGCCTTGGGGGTCCGGCTGGTTACTCAAGTGGAACAAGACAGCCGGACACAAGCCCAGCTCAGCCTGAGAGAGGGTGTTTGGGGTGGGTAGGGGACAGGTTCATATTCACTTTGTAAGTGCCATCCTCTATCCCTCCAACCAGGGAGCAGTTATGGATAAGCAGGGCAGTGGGAGAATCCAGGGAAAGGGAAGCTCTGTCTTTCTAAAATGTACAGAATATGGGCATCTATAGTACCCAGGTCCTATGGGCATTGGGAGAGGCAAAAGCCCTGGCCTCAAAGTTTGGAAGGACCCTGGGTGGGTCTGTTGCCATCATCTTTAATCAGATGATTTCAACAGTGACAACAATGAAAATGTATAAAGAATCTCGTGATTTAAAATGCGCTCTTTTATATGGCTAAAATACCTATAGTGCACTGAAAGTTAAGATTTTTTAATGAATTCCATGAATCTCTCAAGACTAGCACATATAAGTTTATTTTTTATAGTGTTAAAAGTGTTTGCTTATTCTAAATTAACCAGAACATTCAGAAGGCACAGTAACTTTAATGGCTATATGTAGGCATTTCTTCATTTTCTTATTAATCTTCTGTGAGAGCTTGGGATCCTCTTGACCTCTGAGAGGCCGTGGCAGCCCTGTGTGTCCAGTCTTGTCCTTGACAAAGTTTGTAGACCCAGCACAGACTTGGGCACTCCCCAAGGCAGTGTCAAAGGGGCTGGTGTGGGCGCCAGTGCAGTCAGAGAAGGGGTGCTGTGTCTGAGTAAGAAGAAGTCATTGTTGCTGGTCTGTAGACATTCAGCCCTTCTTCATCCTCCTGACCATTCTGCCTGGAGTTTCGGATCTGCTGCATGAATTCATGGCTGATTGCTGTCTTGTTCGGCCCAATACCTGCTCATATTCTAGAGGAAGCCTTGCTTCCCCCAGGCTCTAAAAAGGAGACTGAGAAGGCTGTGAAAGGGTTTAGGCTGCACACTGCATCATGTCAGGGCAGCCCTCAAGCATGGAAGGGATAGCCTAAGCCATGGTGGGGTGAGGTGAGAACTTGGGATGGCTTGAGGCAGGTCTCGGGTGGCCCTCACCCTGCCCTGCTAAAGAATTCTCTGAATGAAGCCAGGCTACGTGGACAGTACAGGGGAAAGGGGCAGCCCACCAATGGGAAGGGGTTCTGAAGGCTGTGGGCTAAGGAGCAGGCTGTGATCTTGGGCTCACTGAGCTGCAGCTAAGGACATAGTCACTTTCCTCCTCTGCTGCCATCCTGGATCCCCGCCCTATTGGCCTGGGGTCCCCTGGGGAGTCCTGGCATCCCACTTCTCCAATCGTGGGTGGGTTCTGGGGAAGCTTATTAAATCATCTTTTGTAAATAGCAGGTGGGCTGTGACACTTCACAGACAAAAGTTTGAATCTTGACTCTGTCTCTTACTTTCTCTGCAACCTTGGGCTAATTTCTGAACTTCCTTCCATTCTGTCATTTGTATCTTCATGACCTTGTGAGAACCCATGCCTTTCTGAGTTGGTATGAGCAATAAGCAAAGTAGTATTATAGAGTCTTTGGCACAGTGCCTGGCTCATAGCAAACACTCGATCAGTGTTCAACTTGCTTTGGTTACATCCCTGGAAAGTATGAGGACAGCCGCAGATACAGAAGCTCCCAGAATGCCAGGATGCTGTAGATCTAAAAATAAAAGGGATGTCCTCAGGAGAGACCAGGTTATGGCTGTCCCTGAATATTACAGCGGGATCTGTCCTTTATCCCAGACTGCACAGTCACCTTGGCCCAGAGATCCTGGGGAAAACAATGAGAAGGCCAGGGCCACTGGACCAGGCGTGCTGTGGGAGAGAGGAGAGGCAGGAACCCAGCACCTGAGACCTGTAGCTGCTGCTGAGCCCACTCCTTAGGGACCAAGATGACTGATGCTGGGCAGACAAGGCTGGCTTTCAGTTCTCAGGAACAGGGGCTCCATGATGCCTCAGGGTCAGACATACTTCTTTCCACAGGAGGGTCTATGGCACAGGAGATGTGACAGAGTCAGCAGAGAGCGGGTGTAGCCAGTAACGCACAATGAAGTGTACGGCTATGTGAAACCAAGCACTGACATGCGCCTTTTTTGGTTTCAAATAATTCCTAGTTTACTGGGAAACAGAATGGAAAGGAGGGATTTATGAAGCAAGTGAAAAATAGACAATTATGTCTTATAAAATTGCTGTCAGTGAAAGATTATGCAGAAGGACTAGTGTAAAAATAATTACCTTGTTACATTTCTGACCATAAAAAAACAAACACAAACAAACTAAAAACCCTTTTCTGTCAACCATGTGGGAGAAACTTTAATGGATCATAGAGACAAGTCTTGCTTGTCTGATTTCTTTACTAGACGCCCAGTGCACGAAATTCATGGATTGGGGGTGTGTCCCTCAGACCAGCCTTCACCCTCTCCAATCTGGGACCCCTTGAGAGATGTATGACTGCCCATTTAGGCCCAATCCTAAATGGGCAGTCAGATATCCTTCTCACAATCCAGGACTGCTGGCTCCCAACTGTTCACCTGCCTGCCTTCCTTCCTGATTGCTCCTAATCGATTCTGTCTGCCAGCCTGATCACCCTCTAACCACTCCCTTCACAGCCTGATTGATGCCTAACTGTTCCTCTGCCAGCCTAATTGCCCCTAACTTCCCTCCCCTGCAGGCCTGGTCACCTTTAACTGCCCTCCCCTGCAGGCCTGGGCTCCCCCCCCAAAAACAACATGCCCTTCCCTGCAGGTCCTGTCACCCCCAACTTCCCTCCTCTGCCAGCCTGGTCACCCCTAATTGTCCTTCCTTGCAGGCCTGGTCCCTCCAACTGCCCTCCCATGCTGGCCATCTTGTGGCAGCCATCTTGTGTCCACATGGGGACATCCATCTTTGACCACATGGGGGTAGCTATATTGTGTGTTGGAGTGATGGTCAATTTTAATATTACTCTTTTATTAGATAGGATTTCTGCTCCAAAAGGCATGGATTTCCCTCTACACTTCTGGTCATAGAAACAGGATAGAGAAGGAAATTGAGAGATCATTGTCTTGAACACTGGGCCTTCCTGCCATCCCCTCACATGAGGAGCACAATGCTGGCCAGACCTCTGTGGTCCCCACAGAGACCACCCCTGACCTTCCTCATGCCCCACACAGAAAGGCTAGGAAATTGAGTGTCCAGGTGGGGACTTTGGGTATGGATCCTGGTAGTGTGACCTGAGCACATGATGGTCACTGTATATAGGAGCTTCTCGTCGGCAGAACTAGGCATGAAGGAACTCAGGTTGGGAGGAAGTGATAATGAAGTGGCAGCATGTAAAAATTCAGGTCTGTCTACCTCCCATGCATCCACTTCATGCACAGTGGGAGCTCAACTTTGGTACCTCCCAGGAGGATGGTGCGACAATGATGCTGATTTGCTGTTACTCTCACTCTCAAATCTGCCTCCCACAGAGAAGGATGTGAACCCATTCTTCCCTCTCCCTTTGCTGCATGCTCCAGTTATCTCATTTAAGCTTATGTCTCATCCTTTAGGGGCTAGCAGCTGGCCCCCTCTTTCATCACAACCATCACAGGGCACCAGGTGGTCCTTGTGGCACATGGATCATGTTTCTTGGATGACTTCCCAGGAGTGTGGTGGCATTGCCCAGAATGGGGAAGAGGCATGGAGGCCAGAGGATGGAAAGGGACTAGGGATGGCAGGAAAAGAATGAATTCCTCTGTGGCCAGGCCTGATGGCCTTCAGGGTGCTGTGAACAGCCTGTAATGACATCAGCTCATCAACTTCTCCCACCAGTCTTGGTACCTGCTGGGTCATGCCCATCAAGATTGCTAAGGAGAAAAAAAAAAGGTTTCTAGGGATTTTTTTCTTTATAGCAGTGGTTTCTAAATACAGTCCCTGTTTTTACAAGCAGCCTCAACATCACAGGGAACTTGGAAATACCAATTCTCAGCCCCTCCCTACACCTACTGAATGAGACGCTCTGGGGATGGCAGGTGGGGCAGCAATCTGAGTTTTCACAAGCTCTCCAGGTGATTCTGAAGCACTCTAAAGTTTGAGAACATTGCTTTAAAAATAGGCCATATTTCTCTGTCCCCTGCTTTATGATTCCTAGGGAGAGAAGCCATTGAATGAATTCCTGCAGACTGGAGCCATGGGGCCTGCCCTTCCCATAAATGTCTTGTGTGCCTGGTTTGGCCAGGGTCAGGGATGGGATGGAGGGAAGGAAGGAGGGAGGAAGAGAGAGAGAGATTGGAAGAGAGATGGGTGTGATTTGAGTCTCACTAATTTTCAGAACAACTTCCACCTACTCTGGCTTGGTTCCAGTTCATTCTCACTTTTGGGAGGTTTGGGCAGTGTGAAGACCTCCAAAGTACAACATCAGCAGGGGTTGAAAGTAGTGATGGGGGAGAAGAGTGAAGAACAGGTAGCATGACCTAGCTGGGAAGGGCTCAGTAAGGGCTGAGGGAGAAACTGAGGCAGAAGCAAACTGACTAGTTAGATGGAGGATCAGATGGGAAGGACTATAAGTGAGTGATGGTCCTTACCCCTCACATGGTCTTCTACCCCACTTTGCAGTAAACAGGCCAGGAGGAAACTCTGATGCTGCCATATAGGGGAGGGTTTTTCAGGCCAATTGGGCAAGAATGTCCCCCAAATTGAAGACTACACTGCACTTTGGAAAGGTAGGCTTTTCAAAAGCATTTGCCTCTGTTAATCTAGGAATTGCAACATCTTGAAAGAGGGCTGCACTGCTCAGTTAGCTTTACCCATTGCTGACCAGGGCTTTAGTAAAAGACACACCGTGTGCTCCATTCTATACATAGAAGAGCTGCTTGATTTTACCCTGTTCCATGATCCATGTTACACATACAACTATGTCATTTGTGTTTCTGAGGGGGAGGTAATCTGTGTTTTCCTTGAGGTGGAATTCAGACCAGAGTCATAGATGAACAAGAGTCATAGGGCAAGCTGTTTCTCGGATGCCTGGATTTGGATGGTTTATGCACCTGGATGCAGAATTGAGGGAGCGACTATAAGCTGAAAGCTATTTGTAACTGTCACTGCTATTTCAAGAAAGGTCATTGTTGCCTGTGTACACAAGCTTTCACACTTATATAAACTATTTCTTTTCACAGTGGTTTGACCCAAGTGGGTACAACCCTTAGGAGGCTATAGCTCTAAGTTTTGAGCTAATAGTTGGGCACATGGGCTGACCTTTCTGTTTCAGCATTTCATTGTAAGGGCATTGGGAATCACAGACTGTTAATATTTAGAGCAGCCTGCCACCCAAACTCCTCCCCAACATCCCCCTCCTCTCTCCAACAACCCTGAGAGGTGGCCATTCCACTTTTATTTTTCTGAGTATTTGTGATGACAGATAGCTGGTATATTTTTAGCTCTATTCCATTGCTAGGCAGCCATCATCCATTGATGTAGAAGAGGTCTTCTGGACCTTGGCTGGGGCACTGCTTTCCTCCCCTCCTCACCTGTGGTCCACCATTGAGGGCCAGTGTTCCGGAGGTCAGCAGTTCCAATGTTTGAGGATGACTTTCTTATCCATCCTTAGACTAAACATCTCTTGTGTTATCTATTCCTCAAAGCCACTGATTTCCTGAACCCCACTGATCTAGGCTGGTATTTTCTGAATCTCCCACATTGATCAATGTAACTCTCAAAATATGGTAGCCAGAATGAAACATGACCCTCATCCCAGAGCAGGGTTCAGTGGAAATATGATGGATTTTCTCCTGTGACTGGGAATACCATTCATTGTTCACTTCGGTTGCAGCCCTCACACATGGGCTCTTACCAGAATTTTTGGACACAAAACATCCAATGTTTTTGTTTGTCCTTTTAGGAAATTATGCCCATTTGGGTATCTCTGCCCTTATAACTTTGCATTGTAGATTTAGGCATAGTGTTCATTTAAGTGTAGAACATTTTGAGTACCTTTTTTTTTATCATCTCTCAAATGAGAATTATTAGCGTAAGTTTTAGGACTGTGGGCTCTGGCATCTGTAGGTGGGTTCACCCTGCCCTGCCACTTGCCAACTGTGTGATAGGAGGCGACTGTCATGGCTTCTCTGTGGCTCAATTTCTTCATCCATAAAATGAGTAGAGCATGTGTGTCCGCCTCACTATATTGTCAAGAGTATTAAATGTAGTAATACTGTTTAGAACAGCGTTTGGCATTCAGGAAGCATTCAATGTAAGTAACCTATGATATTTTATTACTAAATTGTTGGAATTGCCTATCCTACTTTAATGTTATTTCAAAGCTGCTAAGATCCAAGGGCTAGCATTGTCATTTAGCTACCATTTCTTCCTTTGGTACATACGTGTACCTATGTAATCTATGTAGTTCTTTTTTTTCTTCAGTTACCAATACTGAAACTAGAAATGCTATATATATATATCCTTTTTCTCTGCAGGCTCATAAACTTTTAGGGAAAAAAAACACAGTGTCACTTAGGTGCGACAAAAGACCAGTGGTCCCAGGTGCCTTTAATTCTCATCAGAGATTTAGAAGGCAGCTACTTTCAACTTTGTGTAAGTGTAGATTCTGAACACTGTTCAAAAGAGCAACAGCTGCCTGAATAAATTTGTGAAATCCCAACTGAGTGTGTGCAAAGAGGTGGTGGAGATGCCCACCAAGAGAACTTCTGAATTGTGTGGGGATTTGGGTCAAGTGGACAGAAATGGGTATTACAGTTTGGACATGTCCATGCTGTCTGAATTATGTATGGCAGAGGACCAGGATGCCAGCATTTTGTAGTGATTTATTTTTGAAACTGTGTGTCTGGTCTTCTGAGAAACTCTCCACACAATTGGCTGTAAAGTGCTCAGTCAGAGCCAGACACCTGATATGGTGTTGGCTGTGGGCTTAATGGACTCCCCAGTGGATTAATGATCATGGATGACTTTGTAAAAAAAATAAAATAAAAGCAGGCTGCAGTTCTGAAGTCACCCTTTGGCATGGCCAGGATTCCCTGCAACCTGTGCCAGAGATTACCTCTGCCCACTCTATCAAGAGTGCTTTGACTGAAACCACAAGAAGAGTGTTTGTCTCACAGAGACTGAGGGATAGAGACACATAGGCCTCTCTGTCTTCATTATGTAGAGAGAAGGTCAGGGCAATGGTGGTAATGGTGTATCACCCACCCCATGCTGTGGCTGTGGACTTAGATTTGCAGGTGGCGTTTTGAGCAGCTCCTATAGGTAACCTCTTAGCTCTGCTCACCTTAGACATGGCAATAAAAGATGCTTAACAGTGCAGAATGGAGTGAAGCCTGCGTGGCAGCTGTGGAGTGAGATAAAGCTTGATGCAGACTGGCTTTGCTGGGTGAGACATGCAGGTGAGATGAGTGGTTAAAGGGGCAACAGGTGGCAGTGGGATGCCATGTCACCACCAAGCCCTGCCAATGCTCAGTGAGGGAGACAGAAAGCCATTTAATTCCCCAAGAGAGGGTGTTGTCTGTTGGCCAGCAAAGAGGAACTTGCATGTGAGGTGAGAATTCTCTGTCTCAGTGGGTGAAGGGCAGGCTTTGTGCCCATGCCCACTAAAAGAGCCTGTGTGCAGCTCTCATGAGGTTAGCCATGCCTATTGCCTGCATGGGCATAGGATGGTTCAGGGTCTGAATTTTCAGCAATTGAAAATGACATACCAGAATAAATTGCTCTGCAGGAGTCCCTGCCCCAATAGGAGCAATCCTTCCATTATAGCAATGACTGAAGTATGTCCTAAGGTCATTTGACTTCAAAGAGACTGACTGGCTCAGACTGTCATCATCTGTAATGAAAGCAAACACCTTGCTTTGGAGCCTGCTCTGGGAGGGTGTGGTCCAGCATAGGATCTTTCAGGTGGAAGACCTATGGATATCTTTTCTCTGAGACATTACCTGGATCAGAGATGACAGGAGCAGGAGCAGGAGCAGGAGCAGGAGCAGGAGCAGGAGCTGGGAATGTATAGCCTGCCCCAGTCTAGGGCAGGAGTCCTGTGTTCGGCTGTGGAAGATGCACCGAGGAGGTCTGCATGAGGCCTTGGGGGCCTTGGTATGAAGATGTTCTTTCTGCTTCCAAGAACCCTCAGGTCAAATGTCCTGGGAAGTGTCTTCCATTCATTTAGCGGCCCCTGGTCACTCTTTCTCTTCTAGAAGCTGAAGAGGTGGACAGGGGTTTCTGGGTTTTATACCAGACAGTCCTTTATGCATATAGAGTGCACTCGGACACTCTATAAGCTGAAAGCTTCATCACATAGTCTGCCATTTGATTCCCCCATGAATGTGAGGAGGGCAGTGTCCCCTCTTCATCCCTCTCCAGGCCCAGGTGGTGCATCTTCACCAGCTTCCTCAGTCAGTGTTTGTGTGGCTGTTGCTCAGGAACTCACCTCCACTGCAGTTGTTGAGTTCCTCAGGGCAGATGTCCACGAACTTTTCATACTATCACCTCACATGCATCCCATAGCACGCAGTAGGGTCTCAGTCAAGAATCAATGAATGATCAGGCTCAGAGACTGCAAGTGACCTGCCTAAGGTCATGCTGCAGCAAAGCTGGTACTCAACTCGGTTTTCTCTGTGTGGGTCCTGTGCATCTTTCACTGCTCCAGAAGGAAAGAGGTCTTGAAGGGCATGCCCTATAACTCTCCTTGACTCAGAGTGTTCCTAGAGGGACTGCAAGGAGAAATAATGTCAAACCATACCTCTCTTCTGGCCTTATCTTAGGTCACAAATAGAAGATTCCATCTTGGATCCCACCCGCACTCAGGCAGTGATGTGAGACTGGCTGTAGACACATTCCAACTGACATATGCTCTGGGTGCAGGGGCCTCAACGGTCCTCCAAGTGCTTCTGCAGCACCATGGAAACCTCGATGCCTAGGCTTCAGCTAAGGCCAGATACAGGGGCTGTCTTTTTTCCAGAAAGTCAAATCTACCCTCTTTCTCCCAGACAATTAACTCCATGCAAGCAGGAGAAACAAGAAGTACTTTCTACAAACATTTGTGTTTGGTGAAACGTGTAACACTAGATTCTTTGATGTTCCCCAAATCCCTCTCCACAGGGTCCCTCCTTGTTTTGATTAATCACTTCTTCTTATGAACTGTTATGATTAGGAGAATTGCCTGAGTACAGGCCCACTGGTTCCAAGGCCCTAATGAGCAACACGTGCAGGCATGCTCAGCACGATCCTAGAATCACGACTGCTCTGTTTTTGCAGGGAAGCTACTGAAATGATTTAGAAATAAGAGCTTCATGCTTTCATGAGAAACCTACCTGTCGTCCTCCATCACCCAGCTGCGTTTGTATCACACCTGCACCTTACACACCTAATGCCTTCACCCTGGGTGGGAGAGTTAGGGTGAGCTTGGCATGGATCAGGCCTGCACTTAAGTCCTAATTTTACCACTCACCAGCTATGTGACACGAACAAGTTACTTAATATCTCTGAGCTATAGTTTCTTCAAATGTAATATAGGGATAATAGTTCCTACCTCATAGTGTGTTGGGAAGATTAGATTTTATTAAATAACTAGGGGCCTAGTGCATGAAATTCGTGCATGAAGGGAGCAGTGTCCCTCAGCCTAGCCTGCACCTTCTTCAATCTGGAACCCCTTAAAGGCTGTTCAACCACCCGTTTAGA
This sequence comes from Lasiurus borealis, assembly GCA_004026805.1. Classification (NCBI taxonomy): domain Eukaryota; kingdom Metazoa; phylum Chordata; class Mammalia; order Chiroptera; family Vespertilionidae; genus Lasiurus; species Lasiurus borealis. Next base: position 12,276 of record PVJN01057053.1, read on the forward strand.
TCTGGGATCAGGTCTTAATGGGCAATTGGACATCCCTCTCACAATCCAGGACTGCTGGCTCCCAACCACTTGTCTACCTTTGTCCGAATGCCTCTAACTGCTTCTGCCTTGCCAGTCTGATCAACCTCTAATCACTTAACTGCCAGCCTGATCGACACCTAACTGCTCCCTGGCTGGCCTGATTGCCCCTAACTGCCCTCCCCTGCTGCCTGGTCACCCCTAACTGCCCTCTCCTGCCAATCTGGTCCCTCCCAACTGCCCTCCCCTGCAGGCCTGGTCCCCTCCAACTATTCTCCCCTGCAAGC
>PVJN01057054.1:0-12580 GCA_004026805.1 Lasiurus borealis
CAGCAGGCGAGCATGGGGAGAGTGGCCCCGGCTGCCGCGGGGGGCAGTGGCGGCGGCGCGGCGCGGAGGGAAGGGCTGTGACTGCGGCCATGGTACCTGCGGAGAGCACGGAGGGCCCCGGGCTGCTGAGCCCGCCCGGCGGGGAGAGCCCCGCCGCCGGCCCCGACGGCTGCGGCAGCGGCGCCCGCGGCCGCCCGCGTCCTCCCTGGGCCAGAGGTAAAGGCAGGCGGATGGGCTGAGCTCGCACCGCACGCGTGGAGGGTGCGTGTGCATGTGTGTGTGTGCGTGTGCGTGTGTGTGCATGTGTGTGTGTGCGTGTGTGCTGGGTGCAAGGAGAGAAGGGGGCAGGGTCCGGCGGCAGGAGTGACCAGGAGGTATAATGTGACCATTGGAAGTTGCACAAATTGCTGAGCTGGGTCCCACCGAATGTGCTGACAGTATAAGGTGTAAATCTTTTTTCTTCTTTTTTCTTTTTTTTCTTTTCCCATTTGGGGACGATTGACCGGCCAGATAGTCACCTGTAAACACACATGCACCCAAAAACACACAGGCATACACACGTTTTTCCATTTGCTGCCACAAATGGATATCTGTCACAAGTGGGCATTTTTAAATCTACGCAGGCTTCCATGCAGTTATTAGTTACATAATCAATGAACACAACTTTGTTTTTTTTAAGTTCCTGGCGTCTGTGTGTGTATTGAATGAGAGCTTTATTCTACTCTGAGCCTAAAACGGAGGCTGCCTTGCTCCCGCTTTCTTTAAACCCAGGCTTTGGAACTGAGGTTTAGTTTTTTTTTTTCCTTCTGGAGGTGAAATTTTGCACAAGTTTTAATTCATGTCGGTTATCTTGGCTACACCGAAGATGACACCTTTCTTCACTTCCACAGGGACAATTCCCACACACGCTGCATACTGGTAGCTGCCTCTCCCTGTTCATTCAGTTTATTCTCCAAAGAATAGAGACAGATGTGTATGAAATGAAGTCAGACACATATAATTCTCCCCTTCCTATCGCTTTCCTCAGCTCTGCTCCCCCTAACCATGTAATACATCCCCAAGCCATATATTGGGATTTTATGAATAATCCCAAACCCCAAACAATACAGAAAGCATTCACCTTGGAATGGCTTACATACTTACATTTGCTTTGAGGGTTTGTCTGCTCTTGGAGTTCAGTCCAAGACCTCTCTCCCCGAGGCCGAGGGGCACCTCCGAGGCAGCTGAGACGCTGTCCTTCTTCCTTGTCCTGCTCCCTGCTCAGCCTTCTCTTGATTTCCTACTTCTAGTAAAAAAGTGAATAATATTTGAGGTCATCTTTCAATGGCCCAGTCCTCTCTCAAGCAAGGCTTTCTCTAAGTGTGTTCTGCTCCCGAGTCTAAGGTCAGGCGAGGGAAACTTGCATTTGGGGGTGAAGAGAAAGAGTTACAAAAGTTCTCTCTGAACTTCTGCAAGATTGAGCTGAAGGGTGAGTTGTGGCTGTGACATCAACAAAAAGGTGATAATGGTGACACAAGGAAGATGAAAAGAAACTTTTGCCTGGAGACCTCCACTGTAACAATTGAAAATTGACTAAAGTGGTACCTCGAGATATGAGTGCCCTAACATATGAGATTTTTGCCCTCGAGCAAGCTATTTTTGCTTTGAAATACGAGCAACAGTTGAGATAGGAGTAATTGCTCGGATTGGCCGGCTGCACACGACCCACCAGTTTACCGAGACTCAAGCGTCTCATAGTTTCCCACGCCTCAAGGTTACGGAACGAATTAAACTCGTATCTCGAGGTACGACTGTATTTCATTTTGATATGGCTCTGAAAGCACAGTGGACTCTGAATAGGTTAAATAAGGTAAGATGTGTGTATATTTGCAAAGGTTGAATATATGCACAAAATGTAATTTAAAGTGCAACTGTTTATGTTTTTGAAAAGAAATGATAAATGAATAAATACTATAAATTATCTTTTATTATGCAGAAGAGGAAGCCTAAATGTTTCCCTAAAAGTTTAAATTAATACAGCTTTGATTTGTGCTGTATATATTTTATGTTTTGATTAATCCAAATCTCTTATTATTACTTTTGTAATTTCTTTCTAAGTTGTAAACATCTCTTGCTACCCCAACATACATATGTATATAATGCGTGTGTAATACAGATTCACTCTGTGGTTTTGACAAGTTACTTGGCTATTGGGATTCTATTTTAGTGTGTTTGATAAAGATGTTGAGGCTTAGTGAAATAATATTTGCCAAATATTCCTTTCAACTTCTTTATATCTTTAAACTCCCACAGTTTCATTCAGAGTATTTAAAACATGCTTACTAGTTATCATACTATTCCTGCATTTGAAGGTGGTACGTTTTTCTCTGAGTTACACAGTCCAGGTCGAGATACTGAAAAGGGAAACAAAACAGAAGCGCTAAGCTCTGTGACTGCACCCCTTCATGCTATTACACACAATGAAAAGCGTTGGCAGTTCTTCCTTGACCGACCCCTCTTAAACTGGAAATAATGCTTTATTTCAATGACTGAAACTCTTCTTCAAAAGTCTATGACACAGTGTTCGTAGACATGTTATAATTGACTTTATAGGGCAGGGCTGAGCTCAGTCTGAAATCCTAGTGCTTGGAGCCAGCAACAGATATACTGACACAAGAAACATGGCCTTCTGCAGCATCCCAACCAAGAGGGACATGAAGCCAGAAGATGTGTGGTTGGCCCACGTACATGCGGTGGTTGCTACAAAGCTGACTCCGGTCACCTCTGGCCTAGGCCCAACGCCTGTTCCTCCATCTCAGACGTGGGTCTTCCAGGATCTTCTGATTTCATGATTCAAACACCAGGCGAGGGTGAAGGTTTCCTTAAGCCCCACTTCAGGCCCCACCCCCACCCCCACCCCCTTGCATCACTGCTTTTTCTTCTTGGATCTACCCTAAAGGTCCAAACCCAAGAACAATATTCACTGCATGGCGCGAAGTTCTCAGCACTGCAGGTCCAGCTGCTGACACACAGGAGCCTCGATCCCTAGGACTGGACTCACTGATCCAGCAGAAAGGGCTGCACTTCATGCTAAGGCCCTTCTAAATCCCAGATGCCACTAGCCGTGTATTTAATAAATTAAGTGTGTATTTAATAAATACACACTTCGCTAATCAGATAAATGCTCTAAGGCATTTTCAAATATTTTTAAAACTGTGAACTCTTTGCCAACGGAAGCTGAGTAGTACATAAGATAAGTAACCATGGCCACCTCATGGAAAGAGGGAGGTGGGGAGAGGAAGGCCCTGTGTCCTGCTCTCTCACTGCCCCCTCCCCTTCCCTGTAGCCCTGAGCTGGCAGGCTCCTGGTTAGGGATCACACTGAGCAAACCGCAGGTCCATCACTACTCTGGTTAGGCAGGCCCCATTTCTTTGGTTGGGGCCCCTACTGAGTATTGGGCTCCCAGGTTTAGCTTAACCGGCCTCTTGAATTCAGTCAGGTCCAGCTTTCTCAGGCTTCCCTGGGCAGCCGCAGGGAAAGTCTACTTGTAAGAGAGACTGAGGAGACTGGGGGAACAAACTTATCCCCAGGGAAGAGAGTCAGGCCAACCAGCTTGACCTAATAACAAAGCTTTAAGTGTGAGAGAAGCAATATTATCAATAGACCAGTCACTGTTGGAGCCACTTCTAATTTTCCAGGCTTTCCATAAATTAAAAAGTGAAGTGACAAAACCCATGGCAAAAATTATTATGTTTTCCATGATGCAAAATACAGATCTTGTAACCAAGAAACCCACACCTGAAACCTATACGAACATGCCAACTAATGTCACCACAACAAATTTAAAAATCTCTCAGTGAAAAAAAAAAAAACGTAAAAAGTGGAAGTTTCTTAATAAAGAGCATCTATAAAAAATATTGTTTTAAAAACCTATATTTAACAAATATATGTCTGATCACACCAACAACAAATTGTGTGCAGCTAGACATTCCCAAGGACGTGACAGGATTTATGGACATGTGATTTATGAGGACTTACAGGCTCTTTTGTGTGGAAATACAACCAGATTTACAGATAACCATCTCCCCTTCCACTTCAGTCACTTATCTTTCTGTCACTGTACATTTAACCTCACTTGGAAATCACATCAAAGCTCTAAGCTTGAGGCTTTTGATGACAACAAGGCCTGGGCAGCTAGCTTCTCCAAGATCTAGGAAGGGAGAAGGCCCTAAACAAACAGGGTGAGAGCTGTTTCAGCTCACCCAGATCTTTCTTCTTGTTTCTTTTCTTTTTTTTCTTTCTTTTTTCTTTCCTTCCTTCCTTCCTTCCTTCCTTCCTTCCTTCCTTCCTTCCTTCCTTCCTTTCTTTCTTTCTTTCTTTCTTTCTTTCTTTCTTTCTTTCTTTCTTTCTTTCTTTCTTTCTTTTTCAGAATGAGTGGCATTTATTTGCATGGAATTAAATACCTGAGCTCCTAAGATCCCCTCTCCCTCCATCCAGCCAGGAAAGAAATCAGCTGCGTTTTTAGCAGAGCTGGATTAAAGCCCTTGCCCACAGTTCTGTTCCATGTTTGCACACTCCGGTCCAGCATCAGGCTAGATTAGCTTGTGTTCCCGGCTGCAGTCCACCAGCCCATTGGGTATGGGGTCCACTTGGCCCATGGCTTCTGGGACGAACAGTCACTACCCATTGCTTCCCTGGTTGCAAGCCTCCTTCGTGTTTAAAAGATGCATGTGGGGGAAGGAGGCAGAGGGGGGAGAGAGGGAAAAGGCACAGGTGTGATCTCAGGAGGGAGAGTGCACTGGCTCACCAGATCTTCAAGAGCTCTTGTTCCCCTTTAAGATGATGTCACCAAGAAGGGCAGAGAGGTTGCCACTTGGCACAGACTACCTCTTGGCTGTCACAGCGGCGGCAGACACACATTGGTGGGAACCTGTCGTGGCAGGTCCTGGAAAACACGGACAGAGGCAGGCCAAGGAGCAGATGCCCTGGATTGACTGAAATGCGCTGGCAGACACCAGTGAGCATGAGCTGCTTTTGCAGTCAGCGTCTCCTCTGATAGGTCAGTGCGCTGTGCCAGTTGTTAATTATTTTAAACGTGACGCTCCTATCAGTAAGATTGCCAGCAGGAGCTGAGGCCTAGAGATCCCAGGAACACGCCTGATGGTCACTGATAGGACCCTAATGGGAGCATTATTTTTTTTGTGAATTCTCAAGGGATTACTTTCTAGCGGTCTAGATCTTTTAGAAGCTGGTGAGAACAGAATTCAAAGTACAATGAATCCACCCTGGAGCTGCCTGAGGAAATGTCCATTTACAGGTAGATATCAAAGGGAAATCAGCTGATTTTAAAACACAGTTTTTAATTGCTGTAGCTGTGCAGGTTTGTGTTTCTTGTTCAAGAAGAGTTAGCTCTTAGATCTGGTTTTGTAGGTAGCATTTTCTCAACAAGAGGAACCCAAGTCCTGTTTAGCCTCAGGGCTGAAAGAGTCCTGAGCGCTCCAAACCTCCATTTAGAGTGCAATTAACTTGGGCTTCTCAGAGCCTCAGCAGCTATTTATTCAGATTTTATGAGCAAGAACTGGTTCTAGAAGATTCTTAAATTGAGGGGACTCAGGGCTCCCAGTTTCAGTTTTGTTGCTCACAAACAGTCTTCCCCAAGAGGACGAGTTATTGAATAAAATGAGGGAATGAAAGCCATGCAAAAGGACCCCAAGTCATGGTGATGAGAAAGAGGAAGCGTTGGAACGGGCTTGTTTGCAAGGAATTATTTGACCTGTGGGGGAGAGGGCAGAAAAATAAATTTTCCTCTTACCTTTCTACATTCTGGCTGGACTAATAAAACAGCAGGAAACAGATTTAACAGGAGAAAATGACCACACTTACTACATATATACAGACAAGGGCCCCAAAAGAATATGAGACTGGAAGACAGATGAGGCAGGTGAGGCTTCCATGCCATCTTCAGCTGAGGAGGGAGAAGGATCTTGTGGTTTGGGACATCACAGGGCAGGAAGGTAATTCATATGCAGAGCAAACGTTTGGTAAATAAATGGTTGCTGGGCCACATTTAACAGCGGGACCCAGAGAAGAATCTGATCTAAAGGGGCCTTGCTAGGTTCCTCTCTGTCTGTCACACCGAGTTCATATTAACTGTGGTTGGCTATGATGGTAGCTCTCTTCCTGGGTCAGGTCTTCTCTCTAAATCTTTCTAGGCAGTTAGAAGGTCAAGTATCCCCCCCGCCCCCCGGCCCCGCCCTGAGTTTTTTCTAAAAAATAACCATCCTAAAACGATCAATATTCCAAAAGGCATGCTTTGGGGTACCAAACCCTTTTACCCCTCAAACCAAAGACCGCATAAGAATTATTTCCCGTCCTATCTTCCCTCAAAAAGTACCCAATAATTGCTAACGGCACAAAACCCGAATCCCTCACCCACCCCTAATGCTTCCCAGCTGAAACTTTGACTCAACTATATTATCTTTATGGTAAATCATATATTCATATGGGTTGTTTTTTTTTCCTACTTTATTTTGGCTCAATGGTATCATTTTCCTTCTTATGTCACAGCACACTCCTTTATGCATGTGGCTAACTGGCTAAGTCTCAGTGTATAATTGTATAATTTCTTTTATACAATTTAAGTAGAAGTAGTAATAAGACTAAGGTAACTTATCATATTAGTCTAAATTTAGGTTTCCTTCTTTTTCAACAATGACTCACTTTATACTGTTCTGCCAAAATATCAGGGAGAAAGATGCAATCTTTTATGAGTGTTTTTTTCCTTGAGTAAATCAAATGTAATTTACCTTTAAACTGCTACATCTCGTTGCCCTTGGAAACACTTGTTTCTTAGAAACACGTGTGACTCAGGTCTGCCTGGCATTGTTAGGCTCCGGGAGTGTTAACTATGTCTGTGTTATTTTGCCCAAGTGTTGTGCTCCTGCACACACCTGTTGCCACACTTTGTGGAAGTTGAAGTCAGGAGCTATGTGCAATGCTAATTTAGTAATCCGCCTGAAATGCTATCTCCGCCTCAGGTGTGCAAGGCTTTATAAGAATAGGGGTGAAAGTTGCAATTAGAATCAATTTGTACAGTGAAAGAGCATTCCCCAGCTGAAAAAAAAAAAAGTGTTTTATTTCCATTAGGAAACAAAACTGTAGAGACCCCAAGACAAAATCACAGGTAAAATGTCCCATGCTATAGACCCAATTACGCAGGTACTGCCAAAAACAAAGGAATTCAAGGATTTATAAAAAGGCATAATTGTTGTGCTGGATACAAGTATCATTTTACATTCGTTGCTATCAGTAAGGAAGACTATTTCAAAGTTTTATTTCCCTGTTATAGGTTTTACCCCATTGTGGAGACTACACAAATCTTTGTTGAAGATTGTGAGCCAAGAACTTCCATTAATATTTTCACTTCTTATCTTTATAATAATCCAATGAGATAATATTACTCCCATTTCACAGATAAGGAAACTGAGACAGAGAGAGCAACAGCCATGCACCGGGTACTCTTCTATCTTATTTATTCTCATAACAACTTTATAATGTAGTTAATATTATTACCTTTATTTTAGGAATGAGGACACAGAGGAACAGGAAAGTTAAGAGACACAGCAAAGTCTAGCTGGAAGCTAATCAGGTGCTCTGATTCCAGACTGGTCCTTCACCATTAAGCCAAGGTGACTTCTAGAGAGAAGCAAAGGGACTCTCCAGGTAGCACAGAAATCTGAACTGTAGTACCCTAAATCCAATCTAGGGTTTTTCTCATTTGACCAACCATCCAGCACTGATGTCTTTTATTTTATTTTATTTTATTTTATTTTATTGATTTTTTACAGAGAGGAAGGGAGAGGGATAGTCAGAAACATCGATGAGAAAGAGACATTGATCAGCCGCCTCCTGCACGCCCGCTACTGGGGATGTGCCCGCAACCAGGATACATGCCCTTGCTGGAATCGAACCTGGGACCTTTCAGTCTGCAGGCCGACGCTCTCTCCACTGAGCCAAACTGGGTTCGGCCCAGCACTGATGTCATTAACTCCTGCTCTGTTCTTGATCTGACCTGTGAGTTGGGTACCCAGGTACACTCATTTCAGAACTTAATATTGAGTTCTAGTTTAGCTAGTTTTCTAATTTTACATGTAACGAACATGTCTTCTTCTATAAGATTACAAGTTTCCAGATAAAATATGTATTCTTGGATCTATCAGAGCTCTGAGTTAACCCTATATAAAATGCAAGCATGGCTCAGTAGTTGAGTGTTGACCAGGAAGTTACGGTTCAATTCCTGGTCAACGCATATGCCCAGGATATGGGCTTAATCTCCAGGGTGGGGCATGTAAGAGGCAGCCAATCAATGACTCTCCCTCATCATTGATGTTTCTATCTCTCTCTCCCTCTCCCTTTCTCTCTGAAATCAATAAAAAAACGTATTTAAAAATAAATAAAATAAAATGGGGCAGTAAAATATTAGATTTCCAGATCTCACTGTGCATCCCTCTTTAAAAGTATTTTCAACAACTAGAGAAAAAGATGTTTCATAGCCCCTTAGAGACACTTCTTTAGAGGGATGTTTGTTCCACAGTGCAATTCTTCCCATCCTGTCTTGTCACTGTTATTTCTCTTTCTATATCTCTTCAGGGATTACTATTTCTAAGATTTTTAGCAACTTTGAGCTAGATGGGAAAGACAGTGTTCGTTGCATTTTGGGATGTGAAATCAGTGTAAGAAAGGGCAAAGCCTAGAGGAGCCACTGGAATGTGCATTCTAGAAGTTATAGTTTTTGACAAGCAACGGATCTACAGACTGCTTTAAATAATGCAGGAATACTGTCCCTTAGTCACAGTTAGGAGACCTCCAAAAAATTTATTTCTGAGTCCAATTGAGTCACACCAGAAAAATAATTTTAAAATGTCATAACTGTGCACAACCATTGCTCCTCCAGGCATAAGAGAAGCTTGCAGCTGCAACTGGGCAGCTAGAATGAGGCCAGACACTGCCAGCCTAACAGCTGTTGAAACTGCCTTCTAATTTTCTACGTTTCCTACCTAAAAGATTCAGATACTCAATTCTCAGCCTCTCTTGCAGCTACATTTTTAAAAAAAATAACTCTTTATTGTTCAGATTATTACAATTGTTTCTCTTTTTTTTCCCCCATACCTCCCCTCCATCTGGCTCCCATCCCACCTCTACCCTTACCTTCCCCCCCCCATTGTCCTCATCCATAGGTGTATGATTTTTGTCCAGTCTCTCCCTGCACGCCCCCTCACCTGTTTCTCCCTGAGAATTATCAGTCCACTCCCTTTCTGTGCCCCTGATTCTATTATATTCACCAGTTTATTCTGTTCATCAGACTTTTTATTCACTTGATTTTTAGATTCACTTGATAGTTATGTATTTGTTGTTCATAATTTTTATCTTTACCTTTTTCTTCTTCTTACGCTTCCTAAAGAATACCTTTCAGCATTTCATATAATACTGGTTTGGTGTTGATGAACTTTAGTTTTTCTTATCTGTGAAGCTCTTTATCTGAACTTCACTTCTGAATGATAGCTTTACTAGGTAAAGTAATCTTGGTTACAGGTTCTTGCTATTTATCACTTTGAATATTTCTTGCCACTCCCTTCTGTCCTGCATGTTTCTGTTGAGAAATCAGCTGACAATCATATGGCTGTTTCCTTTGGTAGGTAATTAACTGTTTTTCTCTTGATGCTTTTAATATCCTCTCTTTGTCTTTTGCTCTTGGCATTTTAATTATGATGTGTCTTGGTGTGGTCCTCGTTGGATTCCTTTTGTTTGGGGTTCTGTGCACTTCCTGGACTTGTAAGTCTATTTATTATCTTTCACCAGGAAGAGCAAGTTTTCAGTCATTCTTTCTTCTAATAGGTATTCAGTATCTTGCTCTCTCTTCTTCTGGCACCCCATAATTCTGATGTTGGTATGCTTGAAGTTGTCCCAGAGGCTCCTTATACTATCTTCACATTTTTTTATTCTTTTTTCTTTTTGCTTTTCCAATGGAGTGTTTTCTTTGTATTTCAAATCTTTGACTTGATTCTTGCAATCCTCTAGTCTGCTGTTAGGTCTCTGTATAATATTTTTTATTTCAGTCAGTGTATGTATAATTTCTAATTGGTACTTTTTCATCTCCTCTTAGATCTCGCTAAATTTATCCATCTTTTCTAGAAAATTCTTGAAAAACCTTATAACCGTGATTTTGAACTCTATATCCAGTCATTTATTTTCCTCCATTTCTTTCATTTGTGATCTGTTCCTTTGTCTCCACATTTTCACTGCTTCCCTGAGTTGGTGGAGTAGCTTTGTATACTCGGTGTCCTATTGGCCCTGTAGCTTCATCTCCCCAGTTACCTGAGGTGGACCTTCTTGGTGCACCCTTTTGTGGACTATGTGTACAGCCTTGTTGTAGTTAAGTCTTGATTGTTGTTGATATCACTGGGGGGAATTGACCTCAAAGCCAATTGGTTGTGAGGATCAGCTGTGTCTATGCCTGGAGAACTTCTGTGCTGGGGTCAGCCTTATGAGACAAGACTTACAAAATTTCAAAAGCCTCTGTGTTCAGCTTGGATCGGAAGGAGTCTCAGAACTGAACAGACAGCCTTGGTTTCCTATCAGCCCTGCCCTATGAGGCCTCTGGGTAATCGCTGCAGCTCTCTCTGTGCTCTTGTGCATGTGCCTCCATACCTCTGCCTTTCTGGCTCCCCTGAGTTTCCATGTGCTCCAGGGACCCATATGAGTCTTGATTGCCCAAAACTGGAGTTCAGTATAGTTGGACCTGGATTTCAGTGCAGTTGGCAGGTTCTGTTTTCCTCCCGCTCAGCTTTTTACAGCTCCTCTGAGGTTTCAAGTGCCCCTCTCTTTACTTCTATTTGTAGAATTTCCACTCAGCCAGCTTTTCTATGCTTCTGGATGGTATCCATTCTGTCTTTTACTTATAGTTTTGAAATTGTTGTGGAAGGCAGCAGTTTGGATGTTCACCTATGCCGCCATCTTGGTTTCTCTCTTGCAGCTAAGTTTGACTACAGACCCCACAGATTCTGGTTAATGAAACACTGGGGTGACCTTATAGGGGAAGAAAAAGCATTTTCCTCAATCCTTTTAGGGTCCCACGCTAGATCTGAAGATTAATCTGACAAATACAGACAAACCGAAGAAAAGCAACCAAGTTTCTTTAATACAAGTTTTGCGAGATATGGGAGTCTTCAAAAGGAAATGAAGACCCAAAGAAACAGTTGAACCTGAGTATTTTTATGCCAGGTTTGGTGTAGAAATATGATAGCTGAGGGAGTATGAGATAAGTGAAGTAAACTGGGAGAAATTTAACAAGACCAGTTTGCTTGGATTCCTCTTGGCTTCTTTTTTGGAGATAAGATCATTCCTTTTCTCCTAGTGGAGGGAGGGCACTTCTTACAGGGTTTTATGACCTGTTTCAGGGTGAAGAGTGAGGGGAAGGCCAGAGGGACCCTCCTGCTTCTTACACTCCTTTAGCTAGAAATATCCAATATACCAAGATACCATATTTTGGAGCACTGTGTCCGGAACTTCATCATCTTCCAGGTGCTTCTGAAAATTTCCTTTCCTGATAAAAGAAAAGAAGTCTTGCCCTAAGCCTTCTTCCATTGTATCTTGCCTTTGAATCTGGTTGTGAGTGAATCTTATGCATGATGCTGTGGCAGCCACCTTGCACCTATGAAGACAAGTCTGAACAAAAGGCAACCCTCTGAGGAGGCGGGAAAAGAAGGATGGATGGAATTTTTGGAAACGCCAAACTTAACTTGGTCTTCTCTCTAATTATACAACAGGTGCCACGATGTTTTAAGCCTTGGTTTGTCAGGCTTGTGGTTTCTTGAAGTCAGATTTGTGGGGACTGGGTACAGAGAATGCAGAAGATACGGGTTTTGGCAAGGATGTTTTAAATACAAAGGCAATTCATGCATTCTCAGGTTTCTTTTTACCAGAAACAAGTTTTGTGAAAAGCATCTGATTTCTGTTTTCTATAAGTTTTTTTTTCTAAATCAATTTTGAAAAAAGAGATTTAAGTAAACAACATCTAAGGAATGATAAGAATAAGCAGAGGTGAAGCTGAAGCTAGCTGAGAACCAACATGCAAACAGACTTCTAGAGACTCGTAAAGAGTGTGAGGAGACTAAAAGCGCAAGAGAAGAATTGTTATCTGAAATCTGTGATGTGGAGGATAAATATGAGAAGTTATTCTAGATGCACATAAAAAGGACAAGGAGATAGAGATAAGAAAAGAAATCAATATATCTATAAGTAACACTAAAAGAATGATTCTTAAATAATCTGGGAGAAAAATACCCCAAAATACAAGGAGAAATCTTTTTTAATAGAACTCAGCTAGTGGCACAAAACCATAGAAGAAACAAACACTTTATCCTCATAGAAGCTCCACATTAAAGGAGGGGAAAAAGGAAGGAAAGAAAGCAAAATTCCTATCTTTTTGTCTGAGAAAGGTCAAACAATAGAAGGCACAGAAAGAGGTCAAGTTTTTGTGGTCTGCGTTTCATTGTATGCTAATGAAAGCATTGCCAGGCAGGGGAGGAGGGAATACTGGTTA
>PVJN01057055.1:0-12579 GCA_004026805.1 Lasiurus borealis
GGCCCGACCAGGGTCACTTCCGGCTGACCCGGAAATCGTTCTGGTCATTTTTCCTTTCCCCTCCCCGACCCTCCCTCCATCCTCTCTCATTGGCTGCCCTGCTAAGTAAGTAGCAGTTTTCTCTCGCTGGACCCCTGGGGGGGGGTTTGCTAGGCCTGAGGCGGACCCTGCTCCGGACCGAATCCAGGGAGGGAGCGGGGCGAGGTCCTCGGGGCAGGGTCCCTCCTATGGCCTCCAGCTGGGACCGTCCCGCGCATGCTCCAGCTGCGACCGCGGCGGATGCCCCGCACCTGCCGGAGCCTCGCCCCAGCTGTGCGCCGAGAGTCCCCGGTCCCGGCCGGCGCTGCGCACCTGCTGTGGCTGCGCCTGCTCCTCCCCACCTGCGGGGCTGAGCACCGCCGTGCAGAGAAGAAGCCTGCGACCAGGGCAGGTGCAGGGCGTTCCCCTGTCTTCCCAGCTTCCACCCTCACACCCGCACCCCCAGTTTCCCTCTGCGGGTCAGTGATGGAGGGAGAGAGAGATGATGTGGCGATTGTGCAGAGTCCCGCTCACTCTCCACTCCTCTTAGGAGCCCAGGTCCTTCCTAAATATACAGCTCCATTGCCTAGCTTGGCATCCCCTTTAGGGAACCCCTCTGAGAGGCAGCAGGGCAGACACTGCACTGAATCTTTAGAGAAATTCCTCTGAGGAAGGATACTGTTTAGTGCCACCACCCCCCCCCCCCGCCAAAGTTCCCCCAATAGTTTCATTCTCACCCCGCCCCCTATTCCCTCCAATACTCTGACTTTGAAAGGCTGGTGAGTGTAGGGTTAGGCTAAGCCACTGAAGTTCAGATGGGTTTGGGGAGACCCTGGGGAACTGGGCTACTGCCCCCGAGGCCTGGTCGGTAGCAATCCCACCTCCATAGTCAAAGGAGTTGGGGAACCCCAGTTCTCCATTTCTACATGACAGCCGCCCTGATCAATCCTCAGAAAGGCCAGGATCCAGCCATACCTCAATGGACCCCAAGGGCATCCTGAAGGCATTTCCCAAGCGGAAGAAAATCCTTGCCAGTCCATCACCAAAAGCACTTGCAAAGATTCCCAAGAGGGAAGACGAAGAAGAAGCAAGAAGTGAGCGAACCCAATCTCAGAACCCACATGGTTCACGGCCAGAAGCAGACAGAGCTGACTCTGCCTGCCCAGGGCCTGCAGGTTGGTTTATACCCTCCTTGCAGTAGGCTTGGTCCCGGGTCTTTGGCAGACCACCTGCTGTTATCTTCCACTCCACCCTGAGACCTCCATTAGTCAGAAAACACTCTCTGGTACCTAAGGAAATGACCAGCATCCTTTGCTCTCCAGGAGGTTCCCTGCAGTGTGTGTGTGTGGGGGGGGGGAGACAGACAGAAATCCATCTCAGGTCCCTAGAATTAAAAGATATTTTGAAGCTTAATTGATAAATAGATGGCAAAAACTTATATCGGGTGGAAAGGAAGGATCTATTAAGAGTGTGAGGCCTATAAGGTATATATATGCCTTGTGTCTGGTATACAGTAGGCATCTGTGAATACTTGTTGAAAGAATAAATGAACAGAGTGGTGTATAGGATGCCTACAATGTGCCAGACTGTTCCAGTTTGCCTCTTACATCAAGTGATGCCACATGAGGATGCTAACTGTGTGCTTGTGGTGGAGCCTCAGAAGACAGGTTCCTGAAGGGGAGAAAAACGATTGTTTGGGGGTAGGAGACTCTAATGGGAGCATTGGGATCGGGTCTGAGAGTGATGACAATAGGCATATGGATATCTCCTCCACAGAGTGGCTGAGTTCCCTCCGGGCCCATGTTGTGCCCACTGGCATTGGGCGAGCCCGGGCAGAGCTCTTTGAGAAGCAGATTGTCCAACATGGTGGCCAGATATACTCTGCCCAGGCCCCAGGGGTCACTCACATTGTGGTGGATGATGGCATGGACTGTGAGCGGGCCCTTCGCCTCCTTAGACTGCCCCAGCTGCCCCCGGGCGCTCAGCTGGTAAAGTCAGCCTGGCTGAGCTTGTGCCTGCAGGAGAGAAGGCTGGTGGACACGGCAGGATTCAGCGTCTTCATCCCCAACAGGTGGGCTGATCCCAGTCTTTCCTCACATGTTTTCTGGCAGCATCTTGAGCTCTTCCTTTGGGTTATTAAAAATGACTCGCACTGTCTTAATTGAATACAGTAGAAAACCAATGTCTCTGAGTAGAGAAGGATTGAGAGCAGAGTTAGGGTGAGACCTTTGGTGTCTTAACATCCCGTCACCATCCCTGCAGGTACCTGGACCAACCACAGCTCAGTAAGGCGGACCAAGACTCTTCTACCGGAGCTTGTGAGACTCTGCTCAGGACAGCCCCCTCTCCTCCTGCTCCCCCCACTAGACCTGTATCTCCTCCCCTGAGGACAGAAGAAGCTCCAAACGCCCAAGCCCAGGTAAAAGCCTTTCAGCCCCAGCAGCTCACTTTCCCTGGAAACTGGATCATAGGAACAGGGAGAGCCTAGTGGTTGTTCAGAAAGCCACGGTCCCTGAGAGAGGAGGGCTCTCTTATTGTGATGCCATTTAGCTCTTCCCAACACTCATCACTGCTATATTTGCCCACATCATATCTACCACATGCCACTGGCACCCTAGGGCTGGACCAAGAAGTCAAGTGGAACGCATCCCCACACTTAAGGAAACCAAGTCAGATGCAGAAGACCCAGCCTAATTCTTGGGTCTAACTGGGAGACTCCACCCCCACCTTTGAGGAGCATCCCCAGGGGCATGAATTTATTGTCTCCTCTTCTTCCTCACCTCAAGCCTGGCTCTGATGATGAAACCAGTGATGGGGAAGAGACCCAAGTTAGTGCAGCTGATCTGGAAGCCCTGATCAGTGGCCGCTACCCCATACCCCCTGAGGGAGATGGTGAGCCTAGCCCGGCCCCCGAGGGGCTGAACAAGTGGGTCTGTGCACAGCCTTCGAGTCAAAAGGCGTCCAACCACAACGCCCACATCACAGAAAAGCTGGAAGTGCTGGCCAAAGCCTACAGCGTGCAGGGGGACAAGTGGCGGGCCCTGGGCTATGCCAAGGCCATCAATGCCCTCAAGAGCTTCCACAAGCCCGTCACCTCCTACCAGGTGCCTGGGGGCGAGGGCGGGGGATGCAGAGGGGTGGGGTGTGGTCTCTCTGCTGGCTAGAGGTTGGTGGAGGCACTGGTCACCAGTGGGGATCAGGTGGAGTGGTTAAGATTGTATGATGTCTGGGAACCGCACAAAAGAAAAAGAAATGGGGAGTCTGATGAAAGCAGTTTGGCAAAATCTTGATAATTGTAGAAGCTGGGTATTGGCTACGTGGGGGTTTGTTACACTGTTCTCTCTACTTTGGAATTTTTTCCATAAATAAAGTTTTTAAAACATTTGGACTCTGGAGGCCCACAGAGCAATGTTTGCATCCTGTTCTCCATCATTCACTAATTGTGTGACTTACACCCACCGAGTGTCAGTTTCTTCACTTGTAAAAAGAGACTCAGAACAGTCACCAGTCCAGAGTTCTGTGAGGACTAAATGAGATGATCTCTGTGGTGCACGACAGTTAGGCCTCAGTCTATGTTGGCTCTCTGTTGTGATAATGATGACTAGTGTCACCATTATTGCCTTTTTTCTATGTCCGGTGCTGATCTCCATCCCTCTGGGAAGCAAAAGACAACCGTCCCATTCCATCCGAACCTCTCGTCTTCAGTTGTGCCCAAGCTTTTCATAGCTATTAATTGCCAACTGGCTGCCTGGCTTTTATTGGACATCTATCTGCTCAAGGAGTCAGCTTCCCCACCCTCTGGCCCATCCCACCTTCTCACTGTTTTTTCCTGCCTCTGCCAACCCCTTCCGCCAGGAAGCCTGCAGTATCCCTGGGGTTGGGAAACGCATGGCTGAGAAGGTCGTAGAGATCCTCGAAAGCGGACACCTGCGGAAGCTGGACCACATCAGCGACAGCGTGCCCGTCCTGGAACTCTTCTCTAATATCTGGGGGGCTGGAACCAAGACCGCCCAGATGTGGTACCAGCAGGTCAGACCTTGCCCCAGCCCCCTCTCCGTTTTGCTGTGTCTCGAAGCTCCTGAACTACAGTTCTCTTACCCTGTGCTCTGATGGGAATGAACCCCGACTATCGGGAGACCATTTTCCAAAGAGACCAGGTCTCATGTAGAGCCCTCTCCCAGCTCTCAGCACTGCCCTGTGGCTTGGTATACGGGAGGCATTAATCTGTGGCCGAGACGAGAAGCATCTTTCTCTGTCTCAGACCAGCAAGGGCCTTTCTGAAGAGGCCAGGCCTCTGGCCTGAGTGTCCAGAGCAGTAGTTCCCAGATCTGGCCTGTCCAGACTCACCCCTAAAGCAACAGAATCATATGTTAGGCGTGTTGCAGGGCTCCACTGGGGCTTGTCTTCCATGCCTCCTGCCTTTCCCAAGTCTACTGACCACAGACCCAGCTGCCCCCGGGGGAGGCTCTGCCTCAGGGCTTCCTTGGAGTCTGGGGGTGACGGAAGCCTTGTGGGTCTGGGGGTGACGGAAGCCTTGTGGGTGCGCTCATTCACTGCCTCTTCCTTGGTCCTGGCTCCTCATAGTGCCCCAACTGGCTTCTTTCCTGCAGGGTTTCCGGAGCTTAGAAGACATCCGCAGCCAGGCCTCCCTGACCGCCCAGCAGGCCGTTGGCCTGAAGCATTACGATGACTTCCTGGAACGCATGCCCAGGGAGGAGGCTGCGGAGATTGAGCAGACAGTAAGCGTGTCTCAGAGTGGTGAGCAGAGCCAGGCCCCGCGGTAAGGTCAGGGCTGGCTCAAAGCCAGGAACTCCTGATCCCTCAGCTGCGGAGCTAACAGGCTGAGGAGGCTGTGGGTCACCAGAGGTCAGAGGTTAGGATCGGGGAGGAAAGAGCCAGCCAAGACGAAAGCTCTGCTAGGGAACTACTGAAGGGTATTGGGATTTGAACTATACAGGTGAGGCTGGGGGAAGGCAGAGGTTCTTAACATTTGTGATTCACAGACTTCTTTGAGAACTGGTGAAAACGTTCTCTTGAGAAGTTGTACAAATGTTCAGAGTTTTCTCTCTCTTTCCAGACGTAGGGACTTTCTGACGCCCAGCTGTTT
Source organism: Lasiurus borealis (assembly GCA_004026805.1). Classification (NCBI taxonomy): domain Eukaryota; kingdom Metazoa; phylum Chordata; class Mammalia; order Chiroptera; family Vespertilionidae; genus Lasiurus; species Lasiurus borealis. The sequence goes on from PVJN01057055.1 coordinate 5,126, forward strand.
GGGTTAGAGTTGGTGAAGAAGCCCCATGCAAGTAGGATTAAGTTTGGGGTTAGAAGGAAGCTAGATCAAGAAGTGGGTTAAGGTTCTTGAATTAGGAGAGAGTTTTCTTAGTATTGGATGCTTTTAGTGAAGATCCGTGGTTGCCGTAGAAAGAAGGTTTGGCCAAATTAGGGTTTGGTCAGGAGGTGGATTATGGGTCAAGTTCATATAACTGGCATTGGGATTAGGAGCTGGTTGCCATTGACAGGTTCGCTTACTTTGGTCTAGGACGCTGATAGCGTAGGACTCCCCGGAAACCCTATGGACAGCTTAGTTGAAATCAACTGCCAGGAATCTGAGACCGGTGCAGGGCGGATGAACAGGCCCCTTTGTCCGCCCATCCCCAGGCCTGGTGTCAGTGGCCACACCATCACTCAGCCACGGTGTCCAGGCAAGGAGAATGCCCAGTGAGCCTCTGGGCCCTCCTGCCCACCTTTCCCGCTCCCCCACTGAAGGACTCCAGCCTGGGGAGTGTTTGATGGGATTACACGCCCTAGGCCACCTCCTGTCTTCTTGGGAGGCTCAAGAAGGGAGTGAGGGGATTAGCAGAGCCCTCACTTGTCAGGAGAATTGAGGTGTCAGGGTTGAGGGTATTCAGGACCCCAGAAATCTCAGTGTCTTGGGATGGAGGCGGGAGGCCATCTGCATATGAAAGCTTTCCTGTCGCTGGGTAGGGGCTAATGGGCTTATCCCTCTCAATGAGGGATGACCCTGCAGCTGACAGTCTCCTCTGTCACAGCTCACTCCTCACCCCGTCCCATTCCTCCGAGTAAGGCTGTGAACATGGGCTCAGATTTGCCTTCCTCTCCTCCTTTACCCCCCTTTTCTTCTCTCCTCTCTCTTCTTCTCCCCTCCCCTCCCCGCCTCACCATTACAGGTGTAGCTCTATTTCTGGCCTCTCCTCTCCTCCTATCACAGATGTAGTTATATTTCTGGGTTCCATTTTCGCCAGGTTTGGGCCCAGCCACCCTTCCAGCCACCTCTCAGGCCTCAAGCCCCAAGTCACACACTCTGCCTGTCGTACTAAATCCATGGATACCCCGGGCTGCTGAGGCCTGGCACAGGGGCTGGGGAGGGGCCACCAGAAGGCGTGTCTGCTCTGAAGGAGCCCTAAAGGGAAGAGCAGTACTTGCCCTCAGAATCAGCAGAGGCGTCTTCTGCGGCTCTTTCTCAGGTGCCTCCCGGGTGTGAGCGCGTCCTAGAGAAGCTAGAGGACTGCTCTCCGCAGGGCAGGTCTCTGGCCTGCTCCCTGGGGCCCATTTCCTCATTCACCAGGGACAGGCGTGGGGCCTAAGCTGGGAGTGGGGTTCCTGGGTCCAGGAAGGCCCTTGTGCTGCTGACACAGGAGGAGCTCCTGGAAGGGCTTAAGGCCCACAGCCCCTCAGCCTCCCTGCTCTTGCCCAGGTCCGGGAGTCGGCTCAGGCCTTCAACCCTGGGCTGCTGTGTGTGGCCTGCGGTTCCTACCGACGCGGGAAAGCAACCTGCGGCGATGTGGACGTGCTGCTCACTCACCCGGACGGCCGGTCTCACCAGGGCATCTTCGCTCGCCTCCTTGACAGCCTTCGGCAGCGAGGTATCAGCTCCATCTCTGGGTGAGCGGGTTGGCAGGGCCCCCAGGAGGGAGAACCTCCAAGTCACAACCTCTAGGCCGGAAGCAGGGGGAGGTTGCTTAGGAGAATCCCACCTGTGGCCAGAGCCATTTCCGGGAAGAGAGGAAACAGCCCACACCGCACAGGTGCTCAGTGCCACCCGCAGGTGGAGCGTCTCATCTGATCCTCCTGGGACACGAGGGGGTGGGAGCAGTGTCTGTGCACATTTTCCAGGTCAGGAGACGGGCCCAGAGAGGGCAAGGCACCCAGCAAGTAACCGGGTCACCTGGGACAGAGAACCCAGGATGAGCCGGAGGGAGCTGGGAGGAGGGGATGGCCGGCCTGGCTCCTAGCCCTCCGTCAGTCCCCCTGTGTTGGGCCAGGGTTCCTGACCGACGACCTGGTGAGCCAGGAGGAGAATGGTCAGCAGCAGAAGTACCTGGGCGTGTGCCAGCTCCCGGGGCCAGGGCGACGGCACCGGCGACTGGACATCATCGTCGTGCCCTACAGCGAGTTTGCGTGCGCCCTGCTCTACTTCACCGGCTCCGCACACTTCAACCGCTCCATGCGCGCTCTGGCCAAGACCAAGGGCATGAGCCTTTCGGAGCACGCCCTCAGCTCAGCCGTGGTGCGCGACCCCCGCGGCCTCAAGGTGGGCTCTGGCCGAGTGCTGCCCACCCCGACTGAGAGGGACGTATTCCGGCTCCTAGGCCTGCCCTACCGAGAACCCGCTGAGCGGGACTGGTGACCCCGGTCAAGGCGGAAGGGGCACCCACTGGACCAGCTGCCCCACCTGGCTACACCTCACCACTCAGTCACCAGCTCCTGAGGGAAAGGGCCAGCATCGCTCCCAGCGTCTGCCCTGCCCTGCCAAGAGCAGGCTGCTCTCCCTCCTGCTGCCCGGCTGCCCTTGGTAGGACCTGCACGTGGCCCATGGCCCACGTTAAGCAGGAACAGGTGGCTGATGTGAAGCCAGCTCTTGTGCTGAAGGCCCAGGCATCCCCTTTCTCTCCTCCGAGGAGGGCCTGGCTGCTGGGCAGTGGGATGGGGGTGCAGGGGGAGAGGCGAGCAGCTCTGGCCCAGCATTACCCAAGGCCCTTTGGAGCAGGAGAAGGAACCACTCCTCGTACTTCCTCTACCCACCCACTTCCTGTGCAGCTGGGGGTGTTGGGAGAGGGTGCCTCAGGCTCCCTGAGGACAGCAGTGGGAGACCCCGGGGCCCAGTAAGTGCCTTTGACCTTCAACCTGCCTGGGTCTGAGCTGCTGCAGCCCCTGCCTGCCTTCTCCCACCAGGTGGGCATGAAGAGGGAGCTAAACGGGAGCCCAGAAAGGCACATTAGCTGCTCTTCCTATAGGCCACGCCCAAGTCAGCTCCTGAATCCAGAAGGACACGGTGGACGTGGAAAGGGAGAGCTCATGGAGTCCGGCATTTAGGGGGCCTGTCTTCCCATCAGCGTCTCCTGTGGGCCCTGCCCTGGAGCAGGCTCTCTGGGAACGTGAACAAACACTAGCCGGGTTGGCATGGCTCAGTGATGGAACGTCACCCTACGAACCTGGAAGTCATGGTTCGATTCATCATCAGGGCACATGCCCGGGTTGTGAGCTCTAACCCCAGTGTGGGATGTGCAGGAGGCATCCCATCAATGATTCTCATCATTGATGTTTCTGTCTCCCTTCCTCTCTGAAATCAATTAAAAAATATTTTTTTAAAAAAGTGACAAAGACTCATTAGAACAACTAAATGGTGACCTGTGTGCCATTGTCAAGGTAAGAGTCAAGGAAGGCTGCCTGGAGGAGGGGAGGGCAGGCTGGCAGGGAAATAGCCTATTTGAGAGGCTTAAGCAGGCTCTGGAGATAACAGGAACCCACTTCAGAGGGGCTGCGGTTTGCTGGGAGGCGGGAGAAGGCCAGGCCAGTGGAGGACGGAAAGTCAAGCTGAGGGGCTTGGTTCGATAGGAGCAAGTCCAGCTAGTGGCATGGAGATCATTTTCAGAGGCTGGACCTTGCAGATGGAGAATTCGGTGGGGGAGTGGAGGGAGATGGAAGAATGTGGTGAGGGGAATGAAGGTATGGGGGCGGGGGGCTAGTTAGAGCATAAGGGGAACTCTGGGTGCAGAGCTGGGCTCAAACCTGAGTGCACTGGCTGCGAGGCAGGGTGGGGTTGGTCTCTCAGTAACTCACAGGGCCCCAGAGCTGGCGTTTGTTGACCTAGTTTCAGTCAGGGGACCCCGCAAACTCAGTTCAGGACCCTGAAGTCCAAGCCACGGGGCCTTGTCGGCACGGCTCCCGCAGGGAAGGAACCGAAGACCCGGAACCTCTGAGGCCCTGTCACAGCTCAGTACCAACCGGAGCGGCTCCCTCAACCGCCTGGAAACCTCGTGAGGTGGAGCCCTCCCTCAAGCTTCTGCTCCGGGCAGGCGTGGCGCCAGGGCCTGGAGCGGACCAGAGGAGCTGGGGATCCCGGGCCCCGTGTTAGGGCGGCTGTGGTCCTTGCTCCAGGCCTGCTGGTTCTACCCTGGACCGCGTCCTCAGGCCCGTCCACAGAAAGGGCAGCCTGGGCCGAGGACCAAATGTGGCCATTGCTTCTCCTCTCCTTTTGCTCCCCACTTACGTGCCCCCCGTCTCAGCAGGCACGGAGGAACTGGGCCTTCAGGGCCAGGAGGAGAGGCAATCAGTGGATCTTGGGGTAACTCGGCCAGTTAACCTATACACACACAGACCTCCCCAGAACCAAGGGGAGGAATAGTGCTGACGTCTACGTCTGAAACCAGGGGTCCCCATTCCTACCACCCCCCTCCCATCAGGAGACTCTGAAGACCACCTTCAGGCCAAACTCCTGCTTCCCCCTGGCAGGGGCCACCGGAAATCACAGGTACAAAGGCAGCGTGCCCACGTCCTCCAGACGGCCATCCGGAGGTGGTCTCGGCTGCACACCCTGACACAGGACCCAGGAAAAGAGCTGATGGGGAGACTGCTGTGTCTTGAGGTCACCCAGTGTGGGGGAGGGGTGGTCCTCTGAGTGATTGAGGGATTCCCTCGCCACCTGGGAGCCGGCACCTGGTTGGAAAGGGGGACTGAATTCAGAGCACACGTAGAAACGGCCGTTCTCTCCAGCAACTGGGAACCCCCAAATCACCGCCCAATCACCACCTGGTCCTGAGGAGGGGGAGCCGGCACCACAAGCTTCCTGCCCCAGCCCAGCCACTGTCACTTTGTCCCTGAGCCACAGTCGGCCCTGGTCAGACCACATGTACGGTAGAACAATGGTTCCCAAAGATGTCTGCATCCTAATACCGATACCGGGGAGCATGTGATCTTACCGGTGAGAGGGGTCTTGCAGAGGTCCTGAAGTTTTATTCTGAGGTGAGATTGTCCTGGATTATCCAGTGGCGCCAATGAATCATGAATCCTTCAACGTGGAGAACATTCCCGGCTACAGTGGGAGAGAGATGTGACGAGGGAAGAAGGGTCAGAGAGACGCGATGCTTCTGGCTTTGAGGATAAAGGTGCCACCAGCTAAGGAATGTGGGTGGCCTTCTCGAGAAGCGGGAGGAGGCAAGGACACATTGTACTCTAGAACCTTCATAAGGGCGAACACCTTCCAGGCCTCCCTGCCATTTCAGAGGTCAACCTCGCCAGATACTATACCTGTCGGGGTATCTAATGTCACCCAGACTCTACAGACACCTGGAGCTGCCCTAGCCCCAAGATGGGCTCAGCCCCAACATCTTTATTTTTTTATACATTTTATTGATTTTTTACAGAGAGGAAGGAAGAAAGATATTTAGAAACATCGATGAGAGAGAGACATCCATCAGCCGCCTCCTGCATGCCACCTGCTGGGGATGTGCCCGCAACCAGGATACATGCCCTTGACTGGAATCAAACCTGGGACCCTTTGGTCCACAGGCCAACACTCTATCCACTGAGCCAAACCGGTTTTGGCAGCCCCAAGATCTTTAGCCCTTTGTTCACCATGCCTTCAGTCAAGGCACCAGCCAGCGAGTTTTCCAGAACCCTGAGCCACTGGCCAATCCTGTTTCTGAGCTCTGGAACAGGGTGACCCCCAAGCTGGAGTCCCAAAGCTGACCTGAGCCCCCTCCTCACCATCTGAACTGGGGACTCTGCAAGCCCTGGTCCCCCCACCACGGAGGGCAGTGCCGACCGAAAAGCCTGAGAGAGAACGCTCCTGAAAAGGCCAAAGAGGAGGAGGAGCTGGGGTAGAGGGACGTGCAGAGGGCTCTGAGGATGGCACCGGGGGACCGTCCAGTGGACCCTCCGTATCTGCAGCTGCTGCATCTGCAGATTTAACCGCCTGCAGATGGAAAATAGTTTTAAAGTTACGTTGCTGCTGACCTGGACTATGTGGTTAGGCCTATGATGGTCGCATCTTACTGAACATGTACAGACTTTTTTTTTTTTGTCATTAGTCCCTAAACAATACAATATAACAACTAGTCACAAAGCATTTTCTTGCATTAGGTGTTATAAGTAATCTAGAGATGATTTAAAGTATACCAGAGGCCTGGCCGGTATGGCTCAGTGGTTGAGCATCGACCTATGAACCAGGAGTTCATGGTTCAATTCAAAAAGTAACCATATAGCTGAGACTGGTTTGGCTCAGTGGATAGAGCATCGGCCTGTGGACTGAAGGGTCCCAGGTTCGATTCCGGTCGGGGGCATGTACCTTGCTTGCAGGCACATCTCCAGTGTGGGGCGTGCAGGAGGCGGCTGATCGATGACTCTCTCTCATCGATGTTTCTTGCCTCATAAATTATAAGAAAGAGAGAGATCCCTCTCCCTTCTTCTCTGTGAAAAATCAATAAAATATATTTTAAAAAAAAGAGTAACAATATAGCCGAAACCTGGATAGAGTGTCGGCCTGCGGACTGAATGGTCCTGGGTTCGATGGCACATACTTTGGTTGTGGGCACATCCCCAGTGGGGGGTGTGCAGGAGGCAGCTGATCAATGTTTCTCTCTTATCGATGTTTCTAACTCTCTATCTCTCTCATTTCCTCTCTGTAAAAAATCAAATATATATATAAAAGTACCAATATACCAGAGGAAATGTGCAGATTATATTTGCAAAGATAATACCATTTTATAAGGGACTTGACCGCCCACACGTTTTGGTATCCATGGCGGTTCTGGAACGAATGCCCCATGGATACTGAGCGGCCCCTGTGCAGTACCCAGTGAGGGGTCGTTAGCTGCTCGCGTGCCTGGCCCTTGGCTCCTCTGGACTCAGGCCTCACGCTGCCGGAGCAGGTCTGGGCCCCAAACATTCCTTTTACAGCAAGAAACCCCCAGCCTCCTGCCCTCCCCCAGGGGGCTCGGTGCCTCAGTGGGGCTCGCACTGGGCGTGAGTCTGTCCATTTGCTTGTGTGCCCAAGGTGCACCTCCAGGCCCCGTGTGCATCGCGTGTTCATGGTTTTGTGTCCGCGTACGTGCGTGGGTGACTGGCTGTGTGTCAGTCTGTCTGTCTAGAGCTGTGTGTGCACGCCCCTGTGTTGTCGGGGTCTCAGGCAGGGCGGTGGGGCGGGAAGGGGGGTCCCTGGAGTCCCCAGTGGTGCCAGGCAGGGGCTGCAGGAGGCGGAGGGGCCCAGCCAGGCTCCGGACTGCGGATGCTGGTGTCCGTGGAGGCGGCCGCAGGGCGGGCCGCCCGCGTCAGCCTTGAGCGGCCATCAATAGCGTGCGGTTAATTAATTTGATGGGAACAGCAGGGACCGCCGTTTGCATTTAGTGAAGTTCCAGGAACTTCCAACCTCATCTTCATAATTGGCCTCATAAATTGTAAGAAAGAGAGAGATCAGCAAAGCGGGAG
>PVJN01057056.1:0-12579 GCA_004026805.1 Lasiurus borealis
TAAATAATGTTATACCCCACAGAATGTTACTCACTTTGAGAACACCTTGTTTTTTGCTTTTCCAGTTATAGTGAGAAATAACTGACATACATCGCTGTATAAAGCATACAGCATGGTAAGTTAGTTTATCTTGATCTTAATATGCAACCATCATAGATCAGAGATATCTGTTTCCTGTCTCCAAAACTTTTTTTTTTTTAACAAAGCAATGCACGAGTAAAGTTCAAGTTACATTCTGAATATAACTGGTATAATGTCAGACTCATATGCACAATATTGGAAAAGTTCATTAAGTGTCAACAAATCTCCACTGTTACTAGAGCTAAGAGGTACCAGTGTTATACTCAGTGTGGCCATTCTCTCATGATTTTACCCTGAACAAATATCTACAGTGCCTTTCATAATTAGCTCTTATTTTTCCCTAGTGTTAGACAATGAGTCCCCCGGCCCCGCTAGCCCCATTCTAAAAAAAAAAAGGTTAAGGAAAAATTAAAGAAAACTGTGGATAAAACAAAGCAATTGAGAATGGCAATTACAATGAAAAAGCATATTATTACTTCACAAAAACTGCCTATTAACAATCATATTAGCTGTTTGGTGATCAGGGTGTATGTAATATTTTAAGCATTATTTCAGCATGATACAGTGGTAACTCGAGATACGAGTTTAATTCGTTCCTTAACCTTGCTCATATATCAAGTTGCTCGTATCTCAAAGCAAATTTCCCCATTGAAATCGATTGAAATGCCGTTAATCCGTTCCAGCCCCCAAAAGGCCACCCCAGTTGTTCTTGTTACGTGTTTTTGAATAAGAAAAATGTATTTATAAATGACAAATATTGTATAAAAACATAATAAAAGAGAATGCAAAGGAATAAACTGGTTTTATAAAGTGTATTTACCTACTCGTTACACTCTATCCCTAAACTGAATGTAACTTAACTAATCTTCACTGAACTTAATTGCTACTGGTCCTTGCATTTTTGGCCTATTTCAAAAAAAAACAAAAACGTGTCCAACGAGGTTTGCCTCTTCCTCCCTTTGAGAATGTTTCTGAAAACATTGAGGCAAGTTTCATTGAACAGCTCCAATGCACGACCAGTAGCAACTTTTTCGGGGTGTTTCTTTTCCACAAAGTGTGACACCTTCTCCCACATTCCTAAGATCTCCTTTATCTCACTTGGAGAGATCTCCTCCACCTCTGGCTCCTCCTCGAAACCAAGTTCTTGGAGAACCTCCGCATGTTGCTGAGACTGCAACTCTTGTAACTCCTCCGTGGTGAGTTCCAGAGAGTGCTCCTCGACGAGCTCATTCACGTCTCTCTCATCCACCTCCAGGCCCATGGATTTTCCCAGAGACACTATCTCCTCCTCCACTGGCACCTCGGGTTCGAATCCTTCGAAGGTCCTTTCGGCTATAGCCTCAGGCCACAGCTTCTTCCATGCAGAGGTCAAAGTCCTCATTGTAATACCCAGTCAGGCCTGATCAATAATTCTGAGGCATATGAAGATGTTAAAGTGGTTCTTCCAGAACTCTCGAAGGGTGAGGTGTGTGTTCTCCGTCACCTCAAAGCAGCGCCGGAACAGATGCTTGAGGTACAGCTTTTTAAAATTAGAAATCACCTCCTGATCCATGGGCTGCAGGATAGGAGTGGTGTTAGGAGGTAGGTAGACAACCTTTATAAACTTGAACTCTTTGAGGAGTTCATCTTCGAGGTTCGGTGGGTGAGCAGGAGCATTGTCGAGGACGAGGAGGGCTTGCATGGTTAGGTTGTTTTCCTGTAGATATTTCTTAACAGAAGGGCCGAAAACCAGGTTTACCCACTCCACAAAGAACTGCCTGGTGACTCATGCCTTCGGGTTTGCCCTCCACATAACTTGCAGTTTATCTTTTAAAATCTTATGTGACTTAAAGACTCTGGGGTTTTCCGAATGGTACACAAGCAGAGGCTTGATCTTGCAGTCGCCACTCGCATTGGCGCACAGTGCGAGAGTTAGCCTATCCTTCATGGGTTTGTGGCCTGGCATCGCCTTCTCCTCTGCCATTATATAAGTCCTATTCGGCATCTTCTTCCAGAAAAGCCCTGTCTTGTCACAGTTGAAGACTTGCTGGGGGATATATCCTTTGGCTTCTATCAGTTTGGGAAAAGTTTTGAGGTAATCTTCAGCTGCCTTCACATCCGAACTTGCTGCCTCTCCATGCCTGACGATGGAGTGAATGCCGGACCTTTTCCTGAAGTTATCAAACCAGCCTCTACTGGCTTTAAATGAGTCTTTCAATGCTTCGTCCCTGGAAGTGCACGGGGTCTGCTCCAGCAAATCACCGTAAATCGCTCGCGCCTTCTCGCACATGATGCCCTGTGTTAATGTATCTCCTTTAAGCTGCTTCTCCGTCACCCACACCATCAGTAGATTCTCCATCTTTTCATGGAGAGAGCTATGGAGCTTAGAAATTATTGTAACGCCCTTAGCTGGCGTTATACCCTTTATCGACTCCTTCTGTTTAAGTGCATATCATTGAAGTACTACGCCCGTACTGCCTCGCCAAGTCAGCCACTCACACACCTTGCTCATATTTTTCTATGATTTCACCTTTAATTCAATAGACATCATCTTCTTCTGAGCACTGACCTTTCCACTCGCTTTCTTCGGACCCATGGTTATAAAAAGAAATGTGATAAAGTATGTAAATGCACAAAAGATGCTTCGACGAGGTAAACAAGCACACTGACTGAGGCGTGGGAAACTATGAGACGTTCGAGTTGCAGTTAAACTGGTGGGTCGTGTGCAGCCGGCCGATCCGCACGATTACTCGTATCTCAAAAGTTGCTCGTATTTCAAAGCAAAAAATCGCTCGTATCTCAAAAATCTCGTATGTTAGGGCACTCATATCTCGAGGTACCACTGTAATGTCATTGATATATAAAATTATGGAACTACATTACCATTTTTCCCACTTAAAACAATGGGAAATATACTTCCCATTAGCATTTTAGTACAGAATATGCTATTTTCAGGAAAGAGGTTATTGACAATAAGTGGATAACTGCTGCAAGAGAGTGATGCCAGGTGTGTGTGACAAGAGGCTAGTGTGTGGAGTACAGAGAGGAAGAGGGAGAAGGAGATGTCCAAAGGTGAGTGGGAGGCAGACACTGTACACGACAGTGCCTTGTGGGGCATGATGAGAACACTGATTTTATTCTGAGTGAAATGGGAAGCAAATGGTAGGTTTTGAACTATGTGCTATGATCTGACTTGTGATCCCTCTGGCTGCTGTATGGAGAACAGATTACAGAGGCCAAGAGAGATGCCAACTAGAAAGCTACTGCAACTGACCAGTCAAGAGCTAGTTGCAGGCCTAGAGTAGGGTGGGAGCAGTAGGGTGGTGAGAAATGGTAAGATTATATATTCTTAAAGTTCATGCAATGTGGACATCTGATAAATGCAAAAGAAAGTAAACAGTCAAGGACAACTCCAAGGCTTTTGGCCTGAACAACTAGAAAGATGGAAATGAGGCTGAGTAAGAAAAGAATAGACATGGGGAGTACAAATTTAGTTTTGTACAGGTGAAGTTTGAAAATTTTTTTTTAAGATACCTAGATAGTATAAAGGCTAGGCAGCTGGATATATGACTCTGAAGTTAGGAAAGGGAAACGTATTGGAGAATTAAATTGGGAAGTTACCAGTATATAGGTAAAATTTAATGAAAGTAAGTTAAATATTTAAGTCCAAGGGTGTTTTTTTTTTTAAGTTAGTACATCATTTTTTCAAGTAAATAATTATTCTCAATTTTACCAGTTTTCATAAAATGATTGTTTAAAGTGATGTATATTTATTTGCACATTAAAAAAGAATGTACTAAATAGAGCATAAAGTAAGTTAACTCAGCTATTAGAGGCACTGGGAAAATCTAGCTCAAGGAATTTTCAATGAGCTAAATTCCACAAATAAAATGAATAAATGAAATCACATGAGGGAGCAAGCTAAAAATTACCAAAAATGTTCACTGTCCTCTTTTAGATCAAACAATACTTTCTGATGATATTTCAAGTTACTTCATTTTTAAACCATGACTAATTACAATGGTAATGCTTCCAAAACCAACAATGATCTCACTTTTAAAACATTCTTGTCAGGATAACATTTTCTTACTAAAACATTACACTCATTCATTTTAGCCAATCCTAATATTGAGTTCCCAAAAGTTTAATCAGCTATATTTTTAAATCAAATAAGCCAATTGTTATAAGATTGAGAGGGTATCCAAAAATGTTATTAAAAAAAATCACTACTTTAAATGGTAGTCTGAAAAAAATGCACTTTTTTTTCAGGAAGAATAGCTATATTTGATCCATGCCATATTTTCAGAAAAGATACATATTGCCCAAATTTGATCTTTTGTGCTCATTTTGGCTGAAATTATAAGCTATATTAGAAACTTTTGCAGTGATCTTGAACTAGACCACTGTTGGTATGGCTCACGGATTAGTGTCAGCCCATGCACCAAAGGGTCTTCTTGGGTTTGATTCCTGATCAAGGGCATGTACCTGGGTTGCAGGTGTGCTCCCCGCGCCCTAGTGAATGTGTCTCTCTTTCCCCCTCCCTCCAACCCTTTGACTCTCTCTGAAAAGCAATGGAAAAAAATATCTTCTGGTAACGATTAACAAAATAATAAAAAGAAAATGAAATTGATCTCCTATGCATTCTAATTACTAATGAGATTCTCAGCAGAAATGGTATCAGGTGCTTGGGCCGTGAGTTTAACCTCCTGTACTCTGACTATGGATTCACACCAAAAGTATAATAGGATGCTGGAATTAGGAGAATATAACGTGGTAAAATGTTGTAAAAGGTTTTATTCTATCTTTTGACCAATGTTAATGGTGTGAATAAACAAACTGCATGCAGGTTTCATGGGAAATGTTTCAGAAAGACAATTATTGGATTGGATTGAGGTATAAACCAAGTAGAATGACAAATCTAAGTATAAGGAACACTTTAAAACAATTATGACAGCCCTGACTAAAAAGCACCTAATACCAAATAATTTTATTCTCAAAAATTCCTCTAGGCTTAGAAGAGGAATATAGCTTAAATACAAGTTCTAACATTATTGAGATTATCTATCTTCTATGAAATTATAAATGATTTAAAATTTTAAAATATGTCTATATTTTTTATTTCTATGTCAAGTTTCTAATTGAAATGCTTCAGCATAAGTTTGAAAAAATAGTTCAGAAAAAGCACTGCTCTCAGAATAGTAAAAAATAGTAACAATAATGGTAAGAGCTACATTTATTAAATGCTTACTAAGTACCAAGTTCATAAATTATCTTTTGGAACCTCATAATGATCCTATGGAGTTAGATATAATCACACTATTATCTTTATTCCCATTTACTGAGGGATTACAGATGGTTAAATTAAAGTACCTTTCAGCAAATACTTGACACAATCTTAACCTAGAAAATGTTTCAAATGGCCTTAATTCTAAAGGAAGAAATTTAAGGCCCCCTTTCTTCCTTTTTAATGATATTTTTAATAGGAAACATCTTCGATGACTATTTTTTGTGTAGATGGGACCTAGTTATGGATCACAAAATTAATTTAATAATTCATAAATAGCATTTTTTAAAACTCAAAATAACTAGAATTAAAAAGTCTGATCATTATAATATAAATAGCAAGGATTAAGTATTGCTTCATGAAATCTGCTTCTATAGCTGTGTACTGTCATAATGTAAAATGTATTTCTTACCATAGGTCTCAAACAAAATTGACTGAAAGCCATAATGTTAGATAAAGTCCCAAGGCATTTTTCACATGAAATATAGCTGACATGAAAAGTTATTTAATTGCATTCTAATGATTGATATTTAAAGGATCTATATTTAAAATATTTGGGTTGTTTTGTAATTATAGTAAAATTATTGGCATGCTGAAGAGCCAACTCTACTAAAACATGCAAAGAAATTCTAGGAATGTAGCCCGATCAACGGTTTTCCCAAGAAACATAAACATACAGTGATTTGTGAAGCAACAAACACAATGTTTAAAGAAAGTATCTGAAAGAAACCAGGGCTCCTTGAAGAAATGGTAATTCCAGATCTGGGCAGAAAAATACAAGATGAACATGGAACATCTTGTGTCATAAAGCAAAGAAGCTATTACAGATTAGGTTGAGTCAAAACGATGCAGGAATCAGCTTAAAAACTTCCCATAGATCACATATGGGACAATTTGGCTTAAAAGAGAGTAATACCTATAATAGACTCACACACAAATATATGAAAACTCAAAAGTTCAAATAAAAGATAACACTGATCACCTCCATATCAACTTATTATCCTAAAATTAGGTAAATAAAAGAAACAAGCACTTTTCATGCCTTTCCTTCATCCGTTTTTTTGCATTTATATCCAGAAGTTCATGAAGGGAAGTTCTTCTTTGAAAATATACGAGGTTAAAAAAAAAAAAGGACAAATGTAGAAAGTCACCAAATTATAATCCCATAGTGAAATAATGAGTGATCAGTAATGGCTGCTAAAACCATTAGATAAAAGATTGATAAGGAACTTTATAATAGATAAATCAGGCTGGCAACATCTGAACCCACTGATCAATTTTAACGTGACTAAAAGTGGGACAAGGCTTCCTAATGGGAGACAGTAGGAAGTACATGTAATCAATATGAAGTATTATGGTCCTAAAAGAGAATCTGAACCTAATCAGTTCTCTATATCTATTGCCTACTAGTTGTAGGAAATGCAGGGGATAGAAAAAAGATGTTTTTTTTAAAAAATTCACAAATGTGTAATTAACTTTAAAATATGGGAAATTCTATAAGATCTGGTTTCTTCAATGACAGCAAGAAAAAAATAGATGGGAAATTGTTAAAGATTAAAAGAAACTTAAAAGACTCAATGTAATGCAGCATTATAGATTTTGTTAGGATTCTGATTTGCACAAACAAATCATAAAAGGATTTCTATAAAATTAAGAGAGTTTGAATACAGACTAGATAACAGATGACATTAAGGACTTATTGTTTATTTTGTTAAGTGTGACAATGGTAATGTAGCTTTGTGTTAAAGATAATGCTTGTTAAATCTCTAAGAACAAAGCATGACATAAAAAACTAATTAGCAGACTGATATGTAACAAATACTTTGATATATAGTCCTTTTAAAGAAAAACATTTCAGCCCTAGCTGCTGGTGTGGGTCAGTTGGATGGGGCACCAAAAGGTTGCTGGCTCCATAGCTGATAGGGGCCATGCAGGGGAAAGCCCATGATGTTTTTCTCTCTCTCACCTTCCTTTGCTTTCTTCTAAAAATCAATTATATATATATATCCTATCTACCATATTTTCCAGCATATAAGACGACTTTTTAACCCAGGAAAATCTTCTCAAAAGTCAGGGGTTGTCTTATTCGCGAGGTGTCATCTTATAGGGCGAGTATATCCCAAATTCTATATTTTAACTGGAAAAGTTGGAGGTCGTCTTATATGCCCAGTCCTCTTATACGCTAGAAAATATCAGTAATAAAAGAGTAGTATGCAAATTGACCATCACTCCAACACACAAGATGGCCACCCCCATGTGGTCAAAGATGGGTGCCCCATGTGGACACAAGATGGCCGGCAGGAAAGGGCAGTTGGGAGGGAACAGGCCAGCAAGTGAGGGCAGTTGAGGGCAACCAGGCCTGCAGGGGAGGAGAGTTTGGAGGGACCCAGGCCTGCAGGAGAATACAGTTGGGGGGATCAGGCCTGTAGGGAAGTGCAGTTGAGGGAAACCTGGCCAGCAGGGGAGAGCAGATGGGGTGAACCAGACCTGCAGGTGAGGACAGTTAGGGAGGACCAAGCCTGCAGGGGAGGCAGTTGGGGCATCCAGGCTGGCAGGGAAGGGCAGTTAGGGGCAACCAGGCTGGCAGGGGAGGGCAGTTAGTGGTGACCAGGTCAGCAGGGAGGGCAATTAGGGGCAATAAGGCTGACAGGGGAGCCGGTAGGTGTCGATCAGACTGGCAGGCGAGCAGTTAGGGGGTGATCAGGCTGGCAGATGAGCAGTTGGGAGCCAGAAGTCCTGGATTGTGAGAGGAATCTGACTGTCCATTTAGGCCCTATCCCTAAACAGGCAAGCAAGGGGTCTCAAATTAGGATACAGGCTGGACTGAGGGACACACACACTCCCGAGCATGAATTTCATGCACTGGGCCTCTAGTTCTATCAAATAAAAGAGTAATATGCAAACTGCCTGTACCTCCACTATACCAACAAGCCATGCCCACCAGCCAATTCGAGCGAGTATGGAAATTAACCCAATCAAGATGGCTATGGCCACAGAGAAAGCAGGAGGGAGGCTTTGGTTGCCCTTGGCAATGGAGAAAGCCAACTTTCCGCATACCCTGGCAGGCCCAGGCCTCCACTTAAGGCAGTGGTTCTCAACCTTCCTAATGCCACGTCCCTTTAATGCAGTTCCTCATGTTGTGGTGACCCCCAACCACAATGAAAATAATTTTATGGTTGGGGTCACCACAACATGAGGAACTGCATTAAAGGGACGTGGCATTAGGAAGGTTGAGAACCAATGGTGTAAGGCAACAAAGTTTCAATGGCTGTGCAAATGGAAGGCTTGGCTCCACTCCAGGCTACAAAGTTTCAATTGTAGAACAGAAATAAATCCCAGATACCAGGGCCTCCACTTGGGTTGCTGGGGGCTGTGGCTGGCCTGCAAACCACCCCAAACCCCTCACCCAGGCCACCCCACCCCAAACCCCTTGCCCAGGCCACCCTACACCCTGATCCAGGACACCCTTCAGGGCAAACCAGCTGGCCCTCACCCGTGCACCAGGCCTCTATCCTATCTAATAAAAGAGTAATATGCAGATTGACCATCACTCCAACACACAAGATGACTGCCCCTATCTGGTCAAAAGATCCTGCCCCCATGTGGACACAAGATGGCCAGCAGGAGAGGGAAGTTGGCAGGGACCAGGCCTGCAAGGGAGGGCAGTTGTGGGCAATCAGGCCATCAGGGGAGGGCAGTTGGGAGGGACCAAGCTTACAAGAGAGGGCAATTGGGGGTGATCAAGCCTGCAGGGAAGGGCAGTTAGGAGCAGTTAGGCATCAATCAGGCTGACAGGGGAGTGGTTAGGGGGTGATCAGGCTGGCAGGCAGAAGCAGTTAGGGGTAATCAGGAAGGCAGGCAGGTGAGCAGGTGGGAGCCAGCAGTCTTGGATTGTGAGAGGGATGTCCGACTGTCCGTTTAGGCCTGACTAGGCATAAACAGGCAGTCAGACATCACTCAAGGGGTCCCAGATTGGTGAGGGAGCAGGCTGGGCTGAAAGACACGCCTTACCTCACCCAACCCCCCTGTGCACAAATTTTGGGCACCGTGCCTCTAGTATAAAACCCTACTATGCAAATAGACCAAACCATGGAATAAACAAACAACTGGTTGGTATGACGTGTGCTGATCACCATGGCAGGCATCAGCAGCAGACAGCAGAGCATGAAACACAGTGGGTATCATCTGCGGCGAGATGGTGGAGCAGGTAAGCGGGGCACCAGACCAAGGCAGTCGCTGTCATTGGGGTGAGCCTCTGGTAGTTAGTAAAAATTCTTTGCTACCGCATGCTGTGGTCCCACCAGGCACTTGTACCTGCTGCTGGTGCCAGCCCTGCTCGTACCCACTGCCAGCACCTGGCGCCAGCCCTGATCGCTTGGCATCGTCAGTGAGTGCAGGCAGCGGCTGCTGAACCCAATCACCCCTCAGGGCTTCTCCACCTCCCCCTGCTCCTGAAGAGCGATTAGGGCCAGCAGCCACTGCTGGCACCTGGCACTGGTCCCAATAACTCAGCGCCATCAGTGGGTGCGAGTGGAGGCTGCCGGCCCTGATCACTCCAACTTCCCCTGCTCCTGAGGGGCAATCAGGGCAGCAGCCACCACTCACAGTCACTAACAGCGCAGGCCCTGCTTGTACCTGTTACTGGCACTGGCCCCAATCACTCCACACCATCAGCGGGTACAAGTGGGGCTGGCGCTGTCAGCACATAGGAGTGGTGGTAGGGTGAGCAGAGCTGCAAGCAGACAGGGGATTGGGGATAGGGGGTAGGCTCTGCAACAGGAGGGGTGGGGGTACAGAGGATGGGCCAAGATCCTCCCCTGTGCCTACCACAGCCTTGAGGTCCACAGCTCCTTTTAAGGTGCACGAATTCATGCACTGGACCCCTAGTATATATATAAAATATTTGTTGTTAACCCTCACCTGAGGGTATTTTTCCATTGATTTTTAGAGAGAATGGAAGGAAAGGGGAGAGACAGAGAGAGAGAAATATTGATGTAAGAGAGACACACCATTTGGATGCCTCCTACATGCCTGACCAGGACCTGGGATGGAGCCTGCAACTAAGGTGCACGTGTCCTTGTCCAGAACCGAACCTGGAACCCTTCAGTTTGTGGGCTAACGCTCTATCCATTGAGCAAAACTGGCTAGGGCAATAAAAATGTATCTTTTTTAAAAAGAAAAACATTTTATCTTTCTGGTAGATACTGGAATTCCAAATCACTAAAAATACACTGTCACCTAAATTCCTACTTTCAAAGTAAGATAATTAAGGCTATCTTAGCTGGGTATATGTCTGACAGCTAAATTTGTTCTGCTTCAGGATATTTTTCCCCTTTAAAATGTAAATATACACTCCACATACAATACTTTAAAATGTCACTAATATATAAATATACTTTGTCATTATAAATATTGTATTAGAAACTTACGAAATAGCAGAACCAAAGGACAAACATGTTTCATGATCTTCTTGAAGCAATGAATGTATTTTCTTCCCTGTAGCTTTACTTATAGATGTCTTCAGTTTCTTAGCCAATTTTTTGGGTGTGTTAGCTATGGAAGAGTCTTCTGTACAGCAACTATATACTTCCACCTTTATCTGAAAGTCCGGTCTTGCTTCATTACTAAAAACAATAGTATTCATGTTAGGAATTTAACTCAGAAATAAAATTATTACACCCTTTGATGTTTTCATATATTTATAATCAACATATAGGTTTATGTTCATATATGTTAATGATTCAGAATCTCCCAGTGTATATTTAGTATCTAAATGGCCTGAAAGAGTCACTTAAACTTCTAGAGCTACCAGCTTCTAAAGTAGATCAACCTTAATTCAATTTAACCAGTATGTCCAGGCGTATTACTTAAAGAAAAAGAATAAAATGTTCTGGTCATTTTGTTGCTAATGCTATTTCTTCTTATTCCTTTAATACAGCTATTTTTTAAGATATTTACATTATACATGTGATTTCCTGAAATGACTATTCCCCCAGAAGAAAAAATGTTTGAAAACAAAAAGGAGAAACAAAGGTTTCTCCTGCTAAAACCTTTAGTTTTCACTTCTTTTTTCATAGTTCAATCCACTCACCACATGCTGCTACCTCCCCACTGAAACCCGTTCTACTTTTGTGCCTAATAACTCTAAAACATTTCAATATTTGATTACATAGTGGAAAACAAACAAAAAATGATGTAAAAAGATATACTCAAGACATTAATTCCTTGAGGGCAAGTGCTGTCTTAATTTCTGTATTTTTAACCTAGTATAAAAGGTACCCAAATATTTATTATACTAATTTGCAGAAATTCTGCAATTTTAGCAAACACTAAGATTGACTTTGTCCTTTGTCAGACACAATCAACTACCTCACTGAGGTGGTAATAACAATAAAATATGCTTAAAACTGCAAAAGAGGTCCATCAAATACATGTTGCCTTTAGAGAATCCATCAGTCTCAGAGATTTTAAAAATGCAACCTTTTTAAGATTTAAATAGCCAATTCAAAGTTTGCATAAATCCAAGGAATAATTTCCAGATTATTTTCAAAGTTTATTATTTGGCAACTGTTAAACATACAGTATTCCTGGTAATGACTAACAAATGTTAATATTTAGAGGAAAACCAGAGATTCATAAATATTGAACACTTATTAAAAACAACCATAACAAAAAGCACATTTTTAAACAACATTTAGAACATTTGACTGCTATTATTTTTAGAACAATTTAAAATATTTACAGAATTTTTAAAAAAGTATAAATCATATGTTGTCTTCCTAAGTAACTTAGATCATTTTTCCCAGAAAAAAATTATGATTTTTGTCTTGTGATAAAATAAACAAAGCAAAGTGATATGAAGAAAAGAGCACATAACAGGATGACCTTGACAAAAAAAAAATGCAATCGTTGATAATGGAAATAAATGTATTTAAGTAACTAAGAAAAATTATTTTGTTAGTCTCAATTATGTATGGTGATATTTTAGAGATCCTAAAATTGTTTGGTTCAATAAAGCTTGTAAAAAAGCCTGTGCTGCTGCTAATAACTCAGAACAATGCATTTTATTCTTCTGTGCTATGGGACACTGGACAGAAGCCACAAAACATGGTTTGCAATATTTTTTTTTATGATATGTGAGTGGCAAAACTTGTACTCTCAAATCTCAACTATATACCTCCATAGCTGAATGTGGCAAAAACTATGTATATTGATTTTATTTTAAGATTTAAGTA
>PVJN01057057.1:0-12579 GCA_004026805.1 Lasiurus borealis
CTGCTTACAGCCAGACTGTCTCTCTCACGGGTGAGTGCGTGGAGAGTGAGTGTGTGCCCATCTGTGCTCCCAGCATCATGGCCAGCATTCTCGGGGCTTCTCATGCCTTTTCCTGCGAGGCAGAGCCTTCACCCTCTCGAGATCTGAGAGCTTGGAGTTAGCGTGCAGCTCTTCTAGAGCCTCCTGTCATCCCTGGACCGGGCAGTGTAGGGAGAGTGAGCTGGTGCTCGGGGGAGGGAGGCAGCAGTGGGCCCATTTTATCCCAGTACCCAGCCCCTGGCTGCCCAGCCTCCTTCCTGTATTACCCTCTCCCCCCATGAAATGGGAGATGAAACCACTCCTTGCCGGGACGAGGGTATTAGATTAGTGTAGTAATCTCTGCCATAGTCAACTTCACTTGCAAACTCAGTTGTTGGTGCATGTCCACAGATGGCATCGGCGTACCACCTTACCGAGTGGGGAGCCCCTTAGAGGGGGAGCAGTTTACACAGAGGCCTTTGGTTCAGGATTGGCCCATTCAATCACCAGACTCCAATGAAGCATCTACCACTATATGCCAGTCTCCACACTGGGTGATGTGGAGAAGTAAGAAGTCTCCACCCTCCAGGAGTGCCCAGCCCGGAAGAGAGGGATGCTGGGCACTGTCAGATGGGTGACTGGGGCTGGGAGCTTCTGAGGGTGAGTGAGGAAGGCCAGGCAGCTGTGGAGCAGAGCATGGGCAGCCCATGGGCAGCCCAAGGCAGGAGTGGCCAGGGGAGGAGCTGGGGGTGAGGGTGAGTGTGTGGAGAGTGAGTGTGTGCCATCTGCGCCTGGAGGAGGCTTGTGCTAAGCTGAGGAGTAGGGTCTGGTGCTAGATAGCTGGGCTTCAGGAGGGTGGCGTAATTGGGAATATTGCCCGAGGGGATTTTCCAACTCCTGTGTCTGAGGGGTGGTGCCACATGGGGTTATGAAACATGAATCTTGGAGTCCAAGTATCTGGGTTGAAATCTCGGCTCGTGCTGGTTTGGGCAGGTCACTTAAACTGGGTCTTCGGATGTTTCTTCATCTGTAAAATGGGGGCAATGATCGGACTGTCGGCAGTGCCTGCCATATTGTACATGCCATGTAAGCACTAAGTATTATCATGACCTCTCCTAGGACCAAAGTCCTGCCTTCGGTGACGTGTGGTACACCCCACAGAGGAGCTGTGTGCTTCTCTTTGGGGAAACCAGAGGTCAGGCCGGCCGAGGGGGAACTGGGCTTTCCTGCTGAGACTTGCCTTTAAAAGGAAGCTGGCCACTTGGACATGGTTGGTGCTAGATATCAAAGCAATGATTCCTAATCTGCAAAGCCGCTTGTGGCTGTGCCCAACCAGAGAGAAATGCAGAAATGCTTCCCATGTGTATGATAGACACATTTTCCAAACGGGCAGTTTTGATTCACTCCCCATCCCTCTCCCATCCCCTCCTCCAGTGGGAGGGTTTCTAGGTATCAGTATTAGGGTTTGAATTGCCTGGAAAGAAACCTAGCTCTTCATATTTCTTTTTAGGCAATACCCAATGTGTCTGTATTAGAGTGGTTGCTGAGGGTAGACCTGAGGTAGAAGCAGTGTTCTAGAATGCACAGTCGGAACCTCTAGAGCAGTGGTTCTCAACCTTTTTTAATGCTGTGACCTTTTAGTACAGTTCTCATGTTGTGGTGACCCCCAATCTTAAAATAATTTTCGTTGCTACTTCATAACTGTAATTTTGCTACTGTTATGAATCATAATGTAAATATCTGTGCTTTATGATGGTCTTAGGCTCTACAGCAGCGGTTCTCAACTTGTGGGTCGCGGCCCACAGGTTGAAAACTGCTAGCAAGGTCGCCTAAGACCATAGGAAAACAGATACTTACGTTATGATTCATTAACAGTAGCAAAATTACAATTATGAAGTAGCAACGAAAATAATTTTAAGATTGGGGGTCACCACAACATGAGGAACTGTACTAAAAGGTCACAGCATTAAAAAAGGTTGAGAATCACTGCTCTAGAGGGTATGACTGGGAATGAGCATTTTAACAAACCAGCGTATGAAATTCATGTGTGGGTATGATCCCTAGGCCTGGCCTGTGATCAGGGCCATCTTCCCCAGCTTCCCTCAGCCAGCTATGCCCCCGCCATCACCCACCTCTGGTTCCCTGTTCACCATCAGGTGATCAGTGCCTGACGGCCAGGGGAAGGGACCAAGAGGTGGTCAGTGAATCTCATAGTGACTGGTCCAGCAGTGGTTCTGGTTGTTCTGCTTTTAGGGTCAATTTGTATATTATCCTTTTATTATACAGGATTATTATATAGGACTAGAGGCCCGGTACATGAAATTCGTGCGTGGGGGGAGGGTGTCCCTCAGCCCAGCCTGCACCTTCTTCAGTCTGGAACCCCTCCAGGGATCGGACCCTAAACGGGCAGTCAGACATCCCTCTCACAATCCAGGACTGCTGGCTCCTAACTGCTTGCCTGCCTGCCTTCCTGATTGCCCCTAACTGCTTCTGTCTGCCAGCCTGATCTCCCCCTAACCACTTCCCTACCAGCCTGGTTGTCCCTAACTGCCCTCCCCTGCAGGCCTGGTCCCCCCCAACTTCCCTCCTCTGCTGGCCTGGTCATCCCTAACTGCCCTCCCCTGCAGGCTTGATTGCCCCCAAATGCTCTCCCTTGCAGACCTGGTCCCTCCCAACTGCCCTTCCCTGCTAGCCATCTTGTGGTGGCCATCTTATGTCCACATGGGGTAGGATCTTTGACTATATGGGGGCAGTCATCTTGTGTGTTGAAATGATGGTCAATCTGCATATTACTCTTTTATTAGATAGGATTAGGTAGGACAGAGGCCTGGTGCATGGGTGGGGGCCAGCTGGTTTGCCCTGAAAGGTGTCCCAGATCAGGGTGGGGGTTCCCTTGGGAAGTGGGACAGCCTGGGCGAGGGGCCTGTGGTGGTTTGCAGGCCAGTCTTGCACCCCGGCAACCCAAGCCGAGGCCCTAGTATCTGGGATTTATTTATCTTCTACAGTTGAAACTTTGTAGCCTGAAGCGGAGCCAAGCCTCCTGCTTGCTCCAGGGCCACAGACATTTCTGTTGGGATTTATCTTCTACAATTGAAACTTTGTAGCCTGGAGTTGAGGCCTGGGCTGGCCAGGGTGTGTGGAAAGCTTGGCTTCCTCCATTGCTGGGAAAACCCAAGTCTCACTCCTGCTTGCTCGGTGGCTGCAGCCATCTTGGTTGGGGTTAATTTGCATACTTGCTCATGATTGGCTTGTGGGCCTGGCTTGTGTGGGTGTAGCAAAGTAATGGTTAATTTGCATGTTACTTTTTTATTAGATAGGATAGAAGCTTGGTGCATGGGTGGGGGCTAGCTGGCCTGCCCTGAAGAGGGCCCCAGATCAGGATAAGGGGGTCCCTTCTAGGGGGCGAGGCCAACTGGGGTGAGGGGCCATGGGGTTTGCAGGTTGGCCCCTCCCCAATTCAGGGTAGGAGTCCTCTCTGGGGGTGGGGCCGACCTGGGCGAGGGGCAGCAGGTGGTTTGCAGGCTGGCCACGCCCCCAGCTTTGTCAGGACGGACATCTGGAATGACGTCCAGAAGATGTCCCGGTCTATCTGGTCTAATTAGCATACTACCTTTTTATTAGTATAGATGCCATGGATGACTACAGGCACTGTAGGAGGCGAACAGGAGGCTTCCCCCTTCTGCCAATAAATAAATCCCAGATACTAGGGCCTCCGCTTGGGTCACAGGAGAAAGTGAAACTGTCTTGGAGCTTCAGCTTCCCTAACTGCAATAATGACAGCACAATTTGAGAATTAAATGTGATGGCCTTTCTGAAGCTCCTAGCATGCTATTTGGCACATAGTAGGTGCTCAGGCATTGTGAGTCCTTCCATTTTCAGGAGAACATTTGTCAGAATTGATGGATGGGGCTGCGGGAAGGCTTAGAGACAGTGTCAAGAGGGTACAGCTGTCTAATACCCACCCACCCCATTACCCAGGGCAGATCCCAGAGAGCCAGGCTCCCTGATGGGCCTCTGGTTTTCTTCATAGAGTTTGGGAATGCTCTGCCCTCTCCTCCGCCCAGATGTTGCTGTTAGTTGCACAGGTTGATAGTGGAGCTGGTCTTGTAGGTGCCCACTGACTAGGAACTGTGCCTTCCTGGGGGGTGAGCGGCTGTTCCACATCTCAAAACCCCATGACCACTCTGAAGTCCTCCTGAGGGCAGAGGAGAGGCTGGGGCGAGGGGTGGGTTGTTCTGAATGATTGACATTGATGGCCAGAGCAGGTAAGCAGGCTGCAGTTAATTGAGAAATGGGAATTCTTCCTCTGTGTGTGGGAATAAATGTGTCCCAGCAGACAGTGGGGGTGATCAGCTGCAGAGGTGCCAGGCGTTCCCGTCCTCCCTGAGCTAGTCCTGGGGGAGATGGGGCAGGGGCAGGATTGGCACTCAGTGCCAGGACCCGTGTCAAGTTCTGTGTCAAATGCAAAATCAGTGCTCAAAAAAATCATTGCAGGTTATTTGATTTGACATTTGGGATGACCCTCTGAACACTGGCAGGCATACAAGAAGGGAGGGTTGACTGGAGTTGGGGGTTAATTGGGGTTTGTAAGCTAAAGGGTTGAATGAGGTACAAAGTCAGTGGTCAGGGTACCAGGGAGGGAAAATGGTTCGCTTTCCTGCCCATGAAAGTGTTTGGAAAGATTTTCTTTTTCTCAAAACATTTTGACCTGGGGATTCAAAGAAACAGACAGATGAATGCTGTGAAGCTAAGTATCTGTAATCACTGCACCCATTAATGTGTTTCTAAGTGGAATTGGTAGTACCTGAAATTACATCCATTTACCAAGGCTTTGAAAACAGGTTTTTCCCCTGTGCTTGGGTGGGATGGCGGTTTTATTTCATTTCGTTATATTATAAATAAATAATAAATAAGGGGGAAAGAGAGGGCAGGAGAGTGGAAGGAAAAGAGCTAGAAAATGAAGTGAGAACTAGGTCACGGACCCACAGGACATGGTGAGGTCTCTCCCCTGAGAGTGCTGGAAAACCAGTGGATCAAACTTTTATTTGGAGACAGTATTCTCAAAGTGTGTTCCGGGAATCATGAGCATCTTGTCATCTGGGAGTTGATTAGAACTGCTGACTCTCAGACCCCACCCCAGACCTCAGCTGGGATCTATCTTTTAACAAGATCCCCAGTGGCTCCTGTGCACATTGCAGGCTAAGCCTGGGCTCTCTTGTCACTGGTCTGACTCGGGCATGTGTGGGCTTTAAAAAAAAAATGTTTTTTTAAATTGATTTCAGAGAGAGGAAGGGAGAGGGAGAGATAGAAACAAAACATCAATGATGAGAGAGAATCATCAATCGGCTGCCTCCTGCACACCCCCTCCTGGGGATGAGCCCACAACCCAGGCATGTGCCCTGACCAGAAACCAAACCGTGACCTCCCGGTTCTTAGTTGATGCTCAACTACTGAGCCACACTGTCTGGGCCACGTGTGGGTTGTTGATTTGGCGCAGGAAAAATTTCACAGCACCCCTTCAGGCGATTTTGAGAATGGGTCTATTAAAATGTGAACAGCCGAGACCAGTTTGGCTCGGTGGATAGAGCGTTGGCTTGAGGACTGAAAGGTCCCAGGTTCGATTCCAGTTTGGGGCATGTACCTTGCTTGCGGGCACATCTCCACTGTGGGGCATGCAGGAGGCGGCTGATCTTTGTCTCTCTCATCGATGTTTCTGACTTTCTATCTCTCTCCCTTCATCTCTGTAAAAAATCAATAAAATATATTAAAAAAAGAAAACGTGAACAAAGGAAGGGCTTAGGGTAGAGGAAGCAACAGAAGACAGCCTAGGCGGGGCGGGGCTCTCTAGAAACCTTATAGGAAGGAAGTGGGCCATGCTGGACGGTGTGCACTCTCTGACAGGTCAAAGCCACAGTGACAGAAGCGAGCCACGGCGGGACTACTGTCCGCTCACTGAGAAGTCAGAGGAGAGGGGGACTTGGAGGCAGCTTCAGGGGTTGGCCTGGGACAAGCTGCCCCTGCCTGTTGCTCCCCTGGTGGCAAACCTCGTGGGCACCCTTGGGTTTAGGAGCAAAAAGTAAAGATGCACACCTGAGCGGGAAGAAAGGTCTGGGTGTGATACGTGGTGTTGTTTTAGCCCTGGTGTGTGGGTGGGAGCTGGAGACAGCTCAGTCCACCTGTGCTTCGACTTTTTCCCAGCCCTTCTCTCCTGCAAATGTATAGACGTGTTTGTGGTGTTTGGCACCACAGGGTTTTCAAAACTCAGAAGGGATATAAATTCTTTGGGGAAGAGGAAAGTACAGTGGTACCTTGAGATACGAGTTTAATTCGTTCTGTAACCTTGAGGCGTGGGAAACTATGAGATGCTCGAGTCGTGGTAAACTGGTGGGTCGTGTGCAGCCGGCCGATCCTCGCCATTACTCCTATCTCAAATGTTGCTCGTATCTCAAAGCAAAAATCACTCCCTCGACGACTCGTATCTCAAAAATCTCGTATGTTAGGGCACTTGTATCTCGAGGTACCACTGTAATTGGCTTTCTATTCTGTGTGTAGATAGATACCTAAATTAGACTCCAAAGCGCACACTTTTTATTTCAAACTCTCCGTGTGTCTGAGAAGCCCAGTGAGTTAAGGAGTCATAACTGGTGTGCGGTGGTCTTGCTGGGCCTTTCGACAGGGAGGACCTGTTGGTGATTATCCCCTCCTTGAGCCCATGGGAAGCCTTAAAATTTTTTTTTTTCTGCATCTGCATTGGATTTTGCTTGATGTTGGGGTGCAGTAAGCTGAGGGACTGTTGCCCTGAGTGGCCAGTTGCTTTTGTCGAGTCTTGATTGATTTGCTTGCTGCAACAAGGGTTTGTGTGGTGCCCCCATGTGCACTGTCCCGCGAGTTTAATAGGCCTGGGCTGGTTTAATCCTCCTATCAACCCTGTAACGTGGGTCCCACTGTGGTCATTGTACAGACAAGGAAGATGAGGTTATGGAACTTGCCGAACAGGTTTTAGGTAGCCCGGCCAGGATCAATCCCAGTGGGTCCTTAATGGGGGTCCTCACAGTATCTTTGTGCCCTGTTTGGCCTGTGTCCACCCTGCGCTGTGGTGAGCTGTGATCTGAAGGCTGGCGCTGGTTTGTTTCAAGGAAATGCTCACATTTTACACAGGTCACTTCAGGGACTGTGGCCACCGAGAGGGATGGAAGGGCACAGCCTGGACTGCTGGCTAAGGACTCCCTGGGAACAAACCCCGTGCGTGCGTGAGGCCTTCTGTGGAGTCAGCTCCTGGACAGAGCCCTGGCTGGTCTGGCAGGAATTGTCACCCCCTGCCTTTAAGACACACATACCCTGGACTTCACGCTGGGCGGGGAGGTTGTGGAATGGATGGGGCTGGAGGTGGCTTTCCCAGACTCCTTGCAGAGGGCCACACCCTGAGCTCCGAGACCACTGAGGCGGTCCCGCCTAAAGTGGAAAGAAGATTTGAAAATAACTCTTCATAGCGAAAAGATGTGGTCTTTTGAGGAGAGTTAGCATGGAAGCCTCGTGCTAACGTTCTTGAGCCTCCAGTAATTGCCTCAGGTCCCTGTCCCTGGCCTTCCTGGTGGAGGAGAGGGAGGTGGTCTGTGAGGTTAAGCAGAGAAGGTGGCTGGTCCCTTCTGTCCCCACAGGTGCCTTGGGGTATTGTGAGGGGTGTGGTGATGGGAGCATTGGCCACCTGGGGAGGGAGTGCAAATGTCCTGGGCTCAGAAACAGAGTCTCAGGCAGCGGGTCCTGACCGATCTACCAACTGCTGAGGCTGGGGAGGCCCTGGGAGCTGGGTCTGGCACCTACTGGCACAGAGTCAAGAGGTGAGCTTTTAACTCACACTAAGCATTCTGTGGCCCAGGGTACTTTGTCCTCGCTGAGGACCTTAAGTTCTTTTTAAAAAATGTAAAGAAGTTGTATGCCTGGGGTGTGACTACCCTCCATGACCTGCCCAGTTAGGAATTAATGATCAGGTCACCCTGTGAGGTTACTTTCCATAGAACCCCATTTTTTCATCCACAGTTCCCCCTTTTGGTCATAAATGAACCTGAAGGAGGCATCGATGACCAGTGACCAACCTTATGGTTAGAAGGACTTACTTCCTTATTTAACCTCTCAATAAAATGGGGCAAGCACTGCTATCTGCCCTTATGGGTCTTTTGCAGTGATTGAAATGAGAATAAGACATGTAAAGTCCTCGGTTCCCAGAACATAGTATAGTTCAATACATTTAAACAAGTATTTTCCTTAATACCAGGTATTTAGTCCTTTCTCTGTAATGGCCCTCCTGGTCCGGACATCTGTGGCAAATTCCTTGTCTTACATCCTGCCCAGCTGGATTCCGTGATGGGCATTTTTAATGGAGGGCATTGACCATCAGGAAGGGTTTTGCCCGGGGTTAAGAACATCAGCTCTGCTTGCTGTTTTTAACCACAGCTGACCCTGCAGGCTGACCTTGGCTGGAACAGCTCACAGGGGTCAGCAGTGAGGATATAGTTGTCGCAGAGGTCATGTCTCACCTGAGCCCTGGCTTCCCCTGGGCAAGAGGAAAAGTGGCTCCGGGGAAAATGGAAAATGGAGAGTGGAGGCCCAGTTTAGCATTTCTGTACCCATTTTTTGCCATGTACTTGGCACCATTATTGGTTATACTCTGGGGGCTATCAGGGAGCTGGCGAAGCAAGATGTCCACCCAGCTTCAGGCGCTGGGATGGGCAGGTGGTGGGTGAGTAGGTGACGGGATAGTAGTGAAGGTGCAGCATGGAGAGGATCATCCAGGAGGAGACAGTTCTGGGGCAGGGTGTGTCAGGGGAGACTTGGGAGGGTCCTGTGAGCTGGATGGGATTGGCTGGGGCAAGAGGAGGAGCTGCCTCAGGTGGGGGACTAGCATTCGTAATTCAGGGGTCCCTCCACGTAGCATACTTTTACTGGGCCCTCAGTCAGTGCCAAGCACTGGGGCACTGTGGAGGATATCACGATGAGTAAAGCAGAGCAGAGAAAACAGCATGGAGAGGCAGGATGGGCCAGTGGTTGGGGGCATGGTCCAGTATAGGATTGTCCCAGCCCTGCCACTCACAGCTTGTGGATCCCGAGCAAGTTGTGTAATCTGGAGCCTCAGTTTCCTCATCTGTAATATGGGGATGGTTATAATTGTGGCGGGAACTAAACGAGTTAATAGAAAGTGCTCAGTACAGTCTTGAATACAGAAAGTACCATTGTGTGTTGGCTGTTACTACCACGAAAGTATGAGGTCCATCTTGTCTGTTGTGTTCACGGCTGTGCTGCTGGCACCCAGAGGTGTCTGGGACACGGTTGGCATTCAGTCAATGAACCAAAGTGTCATTGGTGTCCTCAAAGATCCTGTGCTGTGGTGGGACACAGACATGTCAACAGCTGAAGGATACTGTGGGAATGATTTGGTAAGAGAAGCATGGGGACCGGAGAGGTACGGAGGAGGGGTGCCAGGGAAGGCTTTGGGTGAGCAGCAGTGGGGCCTGTGCTGGACCTTGGGAACTCAGCAGGGACTTACTGGAAGATGGAGTTTGGGTGTTCAAGAAAGAGGAAGTAGCCCTGCTTCTTCCTCAACAGAGGGCTCAACAGTTGAGCATTGGCCCAGGAACCAAGAGGTCACAGGTTTGATTCTAGATCAAGGCATATGCCTGGCTTTTGGGCTCACTCCCCAGTAGGGGGCGTGCGGGAGGCAGCCGAGAGATGATGTTTCTCTGGTAATAGTGTTTCTATCTCTTTATCTCTTTCCCTTCCTCTCTCTCTAAAAAAAGTCAATAAAAACATGTTTTTTAAAAGAGAGAGAGAAAGAGAGAGAGAGAGGAAGCCTCGCGGACAGAACTGTGTGTGAGAGGGTGACCTGTTCAAGGACATGGAGAGAGGAAGGAGACCGTGGAAAGGGCTCCTCGGAGAGGTGGGGCTTAGTCCTGAGGGTGATGTGGGCTTAAGCAGGGGTGTGACTGGGGAGGAAAGTGGGATGTGTGGGGTGGGGGTGTGTGGGGGGTGGCTGTCGTTATCCCAGACTCCAGCCTGGAAACCTGGGAGAGGTCGCACTGGCAGGCGAGGGGTTTGGCCTCCGAAGGAGAAGCTGGGTAACACACACCACCGCCTGGCAGCACTCCTGCCTTAAAATAGAAGAGACGGAGATAAAGAGTGGGTGGTGTAGGTGTCCGAGGGGTGACCTACTTAAAACCTGACCCCCTTGGAGGTGAGGGCAAGAGCCACCCTCTCCCTCGTGTGAACACCGGGGCCTTCCAGGGGGCCACTGCTGAGGCGGCCTCACTGACCCTCCACTGGGCTCTGGGCAGCCGTCCTGTTGCCGGTGGCCACTGCTGTGAATCCAGCGTCTTTCTCTCCCCCCCGCACCTGCCAAGTCTGTCCCCAGGCCTGAGTGCTCAGTGCTTCTGGGGGGAGGGGGGAGGAAAGGGGAGGATGCTGGATTTACGTTGATGGAACCTATGTGTTTGGTAAGTCCAACAGAAGACTGAGGAACCCTGGCCGGTTTGGCTCACTGGGTAGAGCATCAGCCTGCTGACTGAAGAGTCCCAGGTTCGATTCTGATCAAGGGCACATGCCCGGGTTGGGGGCTCGATCCTCAGTGGGGGGCATGCAGGAGGTAGCCAATCACTGATTCTCTCTCATCATTGATGTTTCTCTCTCTCTCCCTTTCCTTTTCTCTCTGAAATCAATAAAATACATATTTAAAAAAGAAAAGAAGACTGAGAAAACACTCCATGTTTAGGATCCCCCCCCCCCCACAGTGTATCATAATTCCTCACAGATGTAATTATCTGACATATGGTATAATACTCTCTCACTCCTTCTCTCACTTCCCAATGTCCTTAAATACTATGCAGAGATAGTAGGAGAGAGGAAAAATGGAGAAGACTTCGACTTTTCTCTTTGGCCCACTGCCTTCTCCTCCTTTGGTCTGTCCTGATTTCTCCAAGGCCTTTGGGACTTACTTCCGTGGCTAATCATTTATAGGCGGAATCTGTCAAAGGTCCTGGCACAGGGCTTTTAAACTTTAACTGAGGCTGTGGGTTTGACAGAAATGGAAAAGGACGCTTGCAGGCATGTGGCATGGAGCTGGGTTCCACCAGCATTGCACCTGCTGGTGGTTTTTCTGGTCTGCAGTCCAACCTCGGGAGGGTGGCCCTGGCTTGTTTCTGTAACCCCACTTATTCAGCACCTACTGTGTACTCACTGGCTCTTTGCACAGGCTGTGAGGTCAGTGTGACCAGCAGGGAGAGCCCCTGGGACTGAGAGAGCAGCAGTCTCCACGGATGACCCACAGGTGCTGGTTGTGTCTGGTGGACTGGCGCCTGAGGCGACCTTTAAACCTGCCGGGAACTTGCAGAAGTGGCTTGCTGACTCTGAGCCGAGAGAAGGGAATAGTGTGAGCCACGGGTCTTCCTGGAACCTCAGTTGCCTCCCAGGCTGGGCAGGTGGGGAAGGTGGACAGAGCTGGCAGGCAGAGGTGATGGCGTGGAGGAGTCAATAGGATCAGGTAGAGCATCACCTTCACAGCCTTTGAAGTCATTTTCTGTGACCAACACTTTTCACAAATTATTTGCTTTAATCCTCACAGTAGCCCTAAAGGTGTTATTCCCACTACCTTATAGATCAGGGTATAGAGGTCCAGAGAGGCTGTAAGTCCAAGGTCACACAATTAGGAATGGTTGGTATATTCCTGCTGGTCAGTTTGTGCATAGGATGGTGTATGTATATTAATTCATTTAAGTCTGGGTCTCAGTCGCACGTGTGTAAGTGAGAATTGATATATACCATCTGCGGGCAATGGGCAGCCGTCCTGTTGCCAGTGGCTCTGCTGGGAATCCAGCGTCTTCCTCTCCCACAGAGGGTATATTTCTTTCTTTTCTTTTTTAAAAAATATATTTTATTGATTTTTTACAGAGAGGAAGGGAGAGGGATAGAGAGTTAGAAACATCGATCAGCTGCCTCCTGCACACCTGCCACTGGGGATGTGCCCGCAACCAAGGTACATGCCCATGACCGGAATCGAACCTGGGACCCTTCAGTCCACAGGCCGACACTCTAGCCACTGAGCCAAACTGGTTTTGGCAGATGGTATATTTCAGTTCTTACACACGTGCAACTGAGACCCAGACGCAGTGACTTACCCAGAGTCACACAGCAGGAGGGAGTAGAGCCAGGGCTTGGACCCAGATCACTAAACTGCCTCACGGGGCTTCCTGATGACTCTAGCCATCCAGCTCTTCAGAACTGTGGTGAGAGGTGAGGGGCATGAATCCTGCTGGGAGCGGCCCTCCCGGCCCTGTGAGAGTTTCCCCGCCTGCCTTCGAGCAGAAGCAGCCACATGGCTTCCCACTCCTGCCAGGCTGGGCCCAGGGGACCACATTCAGTTTGTCTTCTGGACTACCCCGTACGAGCAGCTGGGATGTCTGGGACTGCCTGGCACATTCCCAGGGATCTTCAAAAATCCTACAGGTTCTACTCTGAACTATATCCAAAATCTGGAATGTTACCTCCCTGTTGCCTGCTGCCTGGACTATTGCAGTT
>PVJN01057058.1:0-12579 GCA_004026805.1 Lasiurus borealis
CCACACACCCCTTCCCCCTCCTCCCACACACCCCATCCCCCTCCTCCCACAAACCCCCTCCTCCAGGTCTGGGAGAAGCAGCTGGGCCCTTCAGACAGGGGGGCGTGGCCTCGGGCTGGGTGACCCTCTGAGGGCCTCGGTCTACAGGGGGCTGTGAGGGGCGGGAACAGCCATTGGTCGTGGGGAAGGGGACACGGTCGCCGTCCCTGCCACGCGCCTGCGGGTGAGGCCCCGGCTGGGCGCCTCGGACAGGCTGGGGGGGGGGACGGAGGGGGGACAGTAGCCGGAGACACAGAGGGACCGGACAGGAGGGATGGAGGAGGCGTGGGGGCGGGCGTGGCCGTGGCCGAGGACGGGGGCTGTTCCGGGGAAGCCAGGCCTCGCACGTGACGGCTGAGGGTGGGACGGCGGGGAGAAGGCCCGGCCTGGCTGAGGGGTGAGCGTCCCCCTGGGAGCCAGGAGGTCAGGGTTCGACCCCCGGCCAGGGCCCAGGCCCAGGTGGGGGGCTCCGTCCCCGGGAGAAGGGTGGGCAGGAGGCAGCCGGTCCGTGTCTCTCTCACCACGTCTGTCTCTCCCCCCGGCTCTCCCCTCCTCGCCGGCCTCAGTAAAGACCCACGTTGTCACCGAGGGCGCCGCGGCCTGGGCGTGTGCGGGCGGCTGTGCGGAGCCCTGGCTGCCTGCGGGCACCGGGCGCTCCCGCCTCCCGGAACCGGCGAGCAGCGGTCCTCGGCACGGAGACACGCGTGTGGCATCACTGAGCCGCCGGCCCGGCTCCTTGCAGGTGGCGACGACGGGTGATGCACGGAGAACCACCCATCCCGGGCCGGGTCGGTGCTGCCGGCGCCGGGAGCGGGTCCCCAGCCAGTGGTCACTCTGTGCAGGTCCTTCCGTCCACGGGGACGGCCCGGTCCAGCGTGTGGCTGACCTGCCTCCGGCGCCCCTCAAAGGTCACTGCAGGTCGCCCTGTCCTGGCACTGGCACGGGGCGGGCGGCCGATGTCCCCGGGCAAGCGGGGCTTCTTCCCGCCGGAGGTCGGAGGCCGGAGGTCAGAGGTCAGGCTGCGGCCAGCAGGGACTGGCCCTGGGGTGTGCACAGGCCCGGACACCCCGGCTCCGCCTCGGAGAGAGCCCGGTGCTGAGGTCTGGACGTTCGCTCGTGTTTTCAGGAAGTCCCGGCTGTTCTCTTCTCTGCGCGTCCGAGCTCGAGGCGGCTCACCATGGAGGCACGCCGGCCCGCGCCCGCCCGTGGTCGGCAGGAACCGGCGTGTTCTGTGCGCGGCGTGTGCTGTGCGTGGCGTGTTCTGTGTGTGGTGTGTCCGTTCCTCCATGGAAGTCACGTGGCCACTAACACACGTGGCCGTTCCTCCAGCTCCTGGGAGGGAACACACCCGCTGTGGCGGTCGGAAACGTTAGAAACGGGCTCCTTTAAAAACACGCCTGCAGGCATTGGGGGGAGGGCCCTGCGGAAGGGGGGGACACCGGGAGCACCCGCTCTGTTCCTTCATGACCTGCCTTCGTGAGCCTTTGTGACCTTCGTGACCCGGTGGCGGTGATGGAGACCAGCTCAGAGTCCCCTTCCTGTCCCTCAGAAACAAGCAGTGAGGGCCTGGTCACCGGTCACTGTCCACTGTGGCTCCAGGCCTGTGGGGGGAGGCTGATGGCATCCTTCTGCCTGTCCATCCGTCCGTGGGAGCATCTGCAGGTTCCCCGCCTCCACCTCTCGGGCTCGGAGCACCGCTCCAGGTTCGGCCTCTCAGCGGCGGCCGCTCGGGGGTGAGAGGGGTGAGAGGGCCATGGTCCCGGCGAGAGGAGGACAAAGAGCCGGCGGTACCTGTGCCGCGGGGAGAGGAGAGGAGCCTCCGGGTTTGAAACGGGACCCGCCGGCGGCCGGGTTTCCTGATCCCGGAATCTGAGCCTGGGATCCGTGCACTGGGGGCAGGCGTCCCCAAACCGGAAAACCTCGCTCCCCGGGACAGGGCTCCCGGGGCTCTGCGTGTGGAAGGAAGTCCGTCCTGAGTGGAGGCAGCTGCACATGCCGGTCCAGTGCTCCCCGAGGGCAGGCCACCCTCCACCCCACCACCCGCACGCACACGCACACACACACATGCGCGCACACATACACATGCACACACTCACACACACACGCACACATGCACGCGTGCACACACATGCACACACACATGCACACACACATGCACACATGGTTCCGGGAAGAGCCTGTAGGTGCAGACGCCTCAGAGCGCCTCCTGCTGGCGCCGCCTCCTCGCACTTCCCGGCCGCTCTGCCCCGAGGGCTTGTCCTGATCTGCTCCTCCTCTTCCCATCCCTCCCGCCCCCCAAGATGCAGGGGCACGTGGGGGGGGGGGAATTCCTGGTCGGGAAAGAGACGCTGGCCTGCAGGACACCCCGGCTCAGTGGCCGCTGCGTGACCCTGCGGTGCCCTGTCCCCTGAGACGTGTTTGTCCGCCTGAAACAGAGCCAGCGAGAGCAGCCTCCGTGTCCGTGCGGGCTGGAGCGTGGCAGGCAGAGGGCGGGCCCAGCGTCCGCATGACAAGCGGTCGGAGGCGCCACCGTCTCGCGTGGCCTCCGTGCGGGGACCCGGTCCCGGCCGTCAGACGTGTGGGTGCCTGCGCCTGCGGACGTGCCCGTGTGCACAGACCTCCACGAACACACACACGCGTGCCCGTACACAGACACAAGCATGGGCCGCGGCACACACTGTCCTCCTCTGAGACCAGGCCAGTGGCCGGCCACAGCGGCTCTCCAGCTGTGCGCGGTTTGCCGCTCTGTGGACGGAGGAGTCGGCCGGCCGCTGGCCGAGGCTCTCGGTTCCGATAATCACAGGTCTTTGCTGTTCCTTGTGATTGAGCCCCGATCCCGGGGTCGGCCGACTCACCCGTCCACAGAGCGACGAACCCAGGCTCGCAAGCTGCCGTGAGCGACCGCCGCTTTAGGTAAACGCCACAACCGAGCCGAGACTGGTGTGGCTCAGTGGATAGAGCGTGGGCCTGTGGACTGAAAGGTCCCAGGTTCGATTCCGGTCGGGGGCATGTACCTTGCTTGCGGGCACATCTCCACGGTGGGGCGTGCAGGAGGCGGCTGATCGATGTCTCTCTCTCATTGATGTTTCTGACTTTCTATCTCTCTCCTTCCTCCCTGTAAAAAATCAATAAAATATATTAAAAAACAAACAAAAATGCCGCAACTGAAGGCCGGCTTCTGGGACAGAGCGGGGGGAGCGCCCTCTGGTTCTGTTTTCTGCGGGCTCGTGCTCCCCGACCGGAGACTCTCTTCCAAACGGCGTGTTTGGGGCCTGGCTTCCTGCGAGGCCGAACCCCCACCCCCCGGGGTGAACTGACACTCTGCTGAAAATTTCGTTAATTCCACGTCCAGGGAGCGCCTGGCCAGCGTGGCCTCTGCCCTCTGCCCCCTGCCTGGCGGGAGCGGGGGAGGGGAGGGCTGTGAGTGCTTTCCCAGGGGCAGTGGTTGTGTTTTTTTAAAAAATATATATATTTTATCGATTTTTTACAGAGAGGAAGGGAGAGGGATAGAAAGTCAGAAACATCGATGAGAGAGAGACATCGATCCGCCGCCTCCTGCACGCCCCCCACTGGGGATGTGCCCGCAACCAAGTGCATGCCCCCGACTGGAATCGAACCCGGGACCTTTCAGTCCGCAGGCCAACGCTCTATCCACTGAGCCAAACCGGTCTCGGCTATTTTATTGATTTTTTACAGAGAGGAAGGGAGAGGCATAGAGAGTCAGAAACCTCGATGAGAGAGAGACATCGATCAGCTGCCTCCTGCACGCCCCCCACTGGGGATGTGCCCGCCACCAAGGTACACATGCCCTTGACCGGAATCGAACCCGGGACCCTTCAGTTTGCAGAACGACGCTCCATCCACTGAGCCGCACGGGTCTCGGCAGCCGTTGTGCTTTTAAAGAGAGGCCTTGTCTGCAGGCGCAGGCACCCACACGTCTGACGGCCCAGGACCGGGTCCCCGCACGGAGGCCACGCGAGACGGTGGCGCCTCCGACCGCTTGCCGTGCGGACGCTGGGCCCGCCCTCTGCCTGCGACGCTCCAGCCCGCACGGACACGGAGGCTGCTCTCGCTGGCTCTGTTTCAGGCAGACAAACACGTCTCAGGGGACAGGGCACCGCAGGGTCACGCAGCGGCCACTGAGCATCTTGGGGGGCGGGAGGGATGGGAAGAGGAGGAGGGAGCACCTTCCAGCACAGATCGGAATATCCCTCGGGGCAGAGCGGCCGGGAAGTGCGAGGAGGCGGCGCCAGCAGGAGGCGCTCTGAGGCGTCTGCACCCACAGGCTCTTCCCGGAACCATGGGCGATTCCAGGAGGTCACATGACTTGGACCAGGCCTCTGGGCTCAGCCGGGGGCGAAGGGGGGGGGCGCTCGGGGAGAGTGACCCTGGGTCAGCCCGGACATCTCGTCCAGGGTCGCCAGGAATTGGTGTTTCTGGCCTCGGTCTGGCTGGTTCGGTGAATGGCTGCACCGGCACACGTTTCCTTCTGAAGATACAAAACTGTGAGCAGTAGGTGCTCCACGGAGACGGATGCCTGACACCCCACTGCCCGCCACTCCACTGGCTGTCACACGCTGCCCGCCCCCCTGCCCACACCCCCACTGCCCGCCACTCCACTGCCCACCACCCTGCAGCGTGCCCCATTCCCACAGCCCGGCCCGCCACCCCGCTGCCCACACTCCCACTGCCCGCCACCCCATCCCTGTGCTGCTGTGTGGGTGCTGGCGGGCCTGGTGCCCACAGGGACCTGGAACCTCCAGGCTCCCCCGAGCCCGTGGCCTCCGCAGCCCCCGGGGGTGGGGGGTCTGCCCTCCCCGAGTGGGACAGACGGCTCCGTGGACAGAGCGTGGCCCGTGGTTCGGTCCCGCTCAGGGCCAGGCCTGGGTGGGGGTTCCCTCCCCCTGTGGGGCCTGCAGGCGGCAGCCGGTCCCTGCTGCTCTCACCACCATGTTTCTCTGTCCCTCTCCCTCCCTGCCTGACACCCACAAACACACATTCCTAAACGGCCAACGGCTCGCGTGGTCTCAGCGTGCCGGGCCCGTGGGGGGAGACGTGGCTCTCTGTGGCCATGGGGCTGAGGACACGCCGCTCCACGCCACTCCACATCGTCTCCCCCTCGCCCTCCCTCCCTGCCTCCCTGACACCCACAAACACACATTCCTAAACGGCCAACGGCTCACATGGTCTCGGCGGCGTGCCGGGCCCGCCATGGGAGACGTGGCTCTCCGTGGCCACGGGGCTGAGGACACGCCACTCCACGCCATCTCCACGCCACTCCACGCCGTCTCCCCCTCGCCCTCCCTCCCTGCCTCCCTGCCACCCACAAACACATTCCTAAATGGCCAAAGGCACACGTGGTCTCGGTGTGCCGGGCCTGTCGGGGGAGACATGGCTCTCCGTGGCCACAGGGATGAGGACACGCCAGTCCACGCCACTCCACGCCGTCTCCCCCTCGCTTTCCCTCCCTGCCTGACACCCACAAACACACATTCCTAAACGGCCAAGGCTCGCGTGGTCTCAGCGTGTCGGGCCCTGTCGGGGGAGATGTGGATCTCGTAGCCACGGGGGCTGAGGACACGTCACTCCACGCCGTCTCTCTGCCCCGACGGGAGCGGAGCCCGAAGTGAGGGTGAGAGGGGGTGCTTTGCGGACGGCGCTGCAAGGCGCGGACACACGGGCGTCCACCTCCCTCCCCGTCCCCCACGCGACGCCCCCACCGTGGCCGAGCGTGGCCGTGGCGCCGGAGCGCGGGCTGGGCTGGGGGTCGCCGCCCCCGTGGCGTGGCCGCTCCCCGCCGCTTCCCGGCAATCAATCGCCGAATTCAAAGCCGCCCCACGCCTCTCCTGCCGCTCAAAGCCGCCCGGTGATATGCTAATGTGCCCGCCGGGCGGTGGAAGGCGGCGTGCACTTCCTGCTTCCTCCTCGCTTTCTTATGCAGCGGCCGCGCCCGGGCGGGGCCGGGGCCCATTCAGTCAGTCATTCAGTCAGTCATTCAGTCAATCAGTCAATCACTCAGTCAGTCATTCCGTCAATCGCGCCCCCATTTGCAAGTGCAGGATGCGGGTGCCCCAGGCGGCAGCTGACCAGGCCCGGCCGCCCGCCCGGGTGACCTTCCCTCCCTCCCTCCCCGCCCGCAGGCGCCTCCCCGTGTCCCGCAGGGAGGGCGAGGGCAGGGCGGGTCCCTGAAGGGCGGCCGTCCTCTCTGCGGCTGATACTGCTCTCCCGTTGTTTCCCGGCCCCGTGGCGGGCGGTCCCCCCTCCCCTGGGTCTCAGCTCCCTTTCCCGCCTCCCCCCTCACTGTCCTGTGACCCACACGGGGCTGCTCCGGGCTCACGGGGAAAACGCCGTGGAGAGTGGAAGGAAGGCCCCTGCCCCACCCCACTCCCGCCGGCCTGGCTCCGCGGTCCAGCGCCGAGCTGTGAACCGGGAGGTCACGGTTCCATTCCCAGTGTCGGGCGGGCTCGGTCCCCAGGGTGGCGGTGCAGGAGGCAGCCGAGCGGTGACTCCGGCTCTCTCTCCCTCCCGCTTCCTCTCTGAGATCAGTGAT
Organism: Lasiurus borealis; assembly: GCA_004026805.1. Taxonomy (NCBI): domain Eukaryota; kingdom Metazoa; phylum Chordata; class Mammalia; order Chiroptera; family Vespertilionidae; genus Lasiurus; species Lasiurus borealis. The sequence continues at coordinate 6,590 of PVJN01057058.1, forward strand.
ATGTTTATGTGTTTCTTTTTATTTTTATTTTCATTAAAAAAAAAAAAAAGATTGGCCCTGGCCACGTGGCCCGGGGGCCGGCGCGTTCCGTGGACACACAAGGACACGGGGTCGGGAGTTCGATTCCAGTGTTGGGCTCAGTCCCCGGTGTGGGGGTGCAGGAGGCAGCCGATCTGTGACTCCGGCTCTCTCTCCCTCCCCCTTCCTCTCTGAGATCAGTGATATAGTTATGTATTTATTTTTATTTTTTAAAGAAAGGATTGGCCCTGCCCACGTGGCTCGGCGGCTGGCACATTCCGTGGACACGCAAGCACACGGGGTCGGGGGTTCGATTCCCAGTGGCGGGCTTGGTCCCCGGGGTGGGGGTGCAGGAGGCAGCTGGTCAGTGACTCCGGCTCTCCCTCCCCATCCCCCTTCCTCTCTGAGATCAGTGATATAGTTTCGTTTTTATTTTTATTTTTATTATTATTTTTTTTAGAAAGGATTGGCCCTGCCCACGTGGCTCAGTGATATGCACATTCCGTGGACACGCAAGGACACGGGGTCGGGGGGTCGATTCCAGTGGCGGGCTCGGTCCCTGGTGTGGGGGTGCAGGAGGCAGCCGAGCAGTGACTCTGACTCTCCCTTCCTCCCGCTTCCTCTCTGAGATCAATGATATGTTTCTGTGTTTATTTTTATTTTTATTATTTTTTTAAGAAAGGATTGGCCCCGGCCACGTGGCTCGGCGGCCGGCGCGTTCCGTGGACACGCAAGGACACGGGGTCGGGGCTCGGTTGCCGGTGAGGGAGGAGGCCACAGCGGGCCCAGCAGCTGCTCCTGCCGCCCCACGTCCCCCGCCGCGGGCCCCTCCGTGGATTTGCACGTGGCTCTTGTGAACCCACGTGTTGGGGGTCGAGAGACCACGGAGCAAGGAGGCTCCTGCCTGAGACCCTCCCCTCCCCCCACCTCCACCCCCTGGGCCGGGACCAGCACGGCGTCCCCCGCTGGGCCCCTCAGGCAGCCGCGGCCTCTCCCTCCGGTCCTGGGCCCACTGACCCCTGAGACACTGACCGCCCCCAGCCTCACGCCCACGGAGCCCGGACACGCCGCCTGGAGCTCAGGCCCGAACACGCTGGCGAACACCGTTCCTCTCGTCTCAGGGCCACGATGCCCTCCCCCCACCGTGAGCGTGGCTGTGAGCGTGGACCCCTGAGCGTGGGCCGTGGGCTGGGGGTCGCCCTGGAGGTCCCCCCCACCGGACCCCTCTCCGGGGAGAGGAGTGGTCTGTGGGGGCCACGCGGAGAGAAGGGGGCAGTGTGGAGGGGGAGCCCCCAGCTCGCGGGAGTCCCCCCGTTTGCCGTGGCAGACGTCGGCCATCTCCCTTTTTCGCGTGGGGCCCACCGCAGGCATGGCCTGGGGGACGGACCCAGGAGGGGGGCCTGCACCCCAGGAGTCACCAGCGCAGCCTCAGCGGCCCACGGGGCGCCCAGAGGCAGGCCGGACGCCGGCTCAGGGTGGGCTCCGGAGGGAGTCGTCCTCCTCGAGAACCTGTCCTTCCTGCATTTTTTTTTTAAGGAAATAAGCCTCCATGTGGGTAAAGTGAGCCTGCTTCTAACAGTAGGCTTCTTCTTTATTTTTTAAAATATATTTTATTGATTTTTTTTACAGAGAGGAAGGGAGAGGGAGTCAGAAACATTGATCAGCCGCCTCCTGCACGTCCCCCACTGGGGATGTGTCCACCACCCAGGTCCATGCCCCTGACCGAAACTGAACCCGGGACCCTTGAGTCCGCAGGCCGACGCTCTATCCACTGAGCCACACCGGTTCCAGCTAATAATAAGTTTCTTTTTTTAAATATATTTTATTGGTTTTTTTCACAGAGAGGAAGGGAGAGGGATAGAAAGTCAAAAACATTGATGAGAGAGAAACATCCATCAGCCGCCTCCTGCACGTCCCCCACTGGGGATGTGCCTGCAACCAAAGTACAAGCCCTTGACCGGAATCGAACCTGGGACCTTTCAGTCCGCAGGCTGACGCTCCATCCACTGAGCCACACCGGTTTTGGCGAATAGTCAGCTTCTGCCACTCAGCAAGGCAGAGGCTGGGGGAGCAGCCGTTTGAGGGCGGGAGACGAGGAAGATGGTGCCGTGTGCATGGAGGTGGCCACGTAGCTGCCTGCTCGTTCATTATGACCCCGCCCTCCGGTTTACCGCGCTCTCCTCCGCGGGAGACAGCAGGGACGCGGTGACTGCTGATCACCATGCCTTTCCCCAAACCTCTGCCGCCCGGACCCTCCCTCAAAGCCCCACTTCCTGGACCCCTGACCCCCCCTGTGGTTGTGCAGGGCCATGTGACTGATTCCAGCCAATGGCTTGCAGGGGTGTCTGCCTGCCCTGATCCCCAGGGATGCTTCGTGGGGAGCGGGGGCCTGAGCCCAGGAGGGGGAGTGGGATACAGGCCCTGGGTGGTGGGCTAGGGACTCAAGGAGGAATTGATTGATGATTGATTGATTGATTGATGCTGAGGACACGGACAGTAGTCAACACATGGTATTACTACCCTGTTTCCCCGAAAATAAGACAGTGTCTTCTACTGATGTCTGCTCCCAAAGAGACGCTAGGGCTTATGTTCAGGGGGTGTCTTATGTTTCCATGAAGAAGAAGACGGCGCACATGTATTGTTGAACAAAAAAAAGGAAAGGAAATGTGTGACCTGTCTACGGGACGGTAGTCGTTGTCCTCACCAACCAGCTCCCTGACGGGCCGCAGCGCAGCCGGAGCTGTTCAGGCCGTGCGAGGTCCCTTTAAATCAGGAGTCAGACGCCTGACGGTCGCTTTGGGGGCCTTCTATTCCGGGGAGGCCTGATGATCAGGGAGGTCTTATTTTCAGGGAGGGGGAGGCCTCCTATGACAGCGAGAGGCAGAACGGGACGTAGGTCTTATTTTCGGGGGAGGTCTGACTGTCGGGGAGACGGGGCAGCTGGCTTGGGCCGGGGACACAGAACCACCACAGAGAGGAAGGCGTTGAGGCTGGACGTCTAAGACCAGGTGGGGCAGGTGGGGCTCCCTCTGAGGGCGGGGTGCGGCGGTGGGGTGGGGGTCCGACCGACAGACCTGCTCCCTGGGGCGGGTGGTTTGCCGGCCATCTTTGGGGTTCCTGGGCCTGGAGACCCGTCACCCCGATCTCTGTCTCCACCTCCAGGGGCGTCCTCCCCGAGGTGTGTCTGTGCCCCAAGGCCCCCCTGTTTATAAGGAACCATTGGACCAGCATCCACCCACCCCAGCTACACCTCCTTTCTTTCCATCGCTCTGCAAAGACCCTCCTTCCACACAGGGCCTCCTGCTGACGTCACCAGGGGGTGATTTCAAGCTCCCCCGTCTCTCTGGGTTTCCCAAGGAGGCTCTGCCGCTTTCCGGAAGATTCTCTGCTTCCATGTGTCTGTTTTCTACCTCTTTTTTTTTTTTTTTTAAGTTATTGATTTTTCCACAGAGAGGAAGGGAGAGGGATAGGGAGCTAGAAACATCGACAAGAGACATCGATCAGCCGCCTCCTGCACACCTCCTACTGGGGATGTGCCCGCCACCCAGGTCCATGCCCTTGACCAGCATCGAACCCGGGACCCTTCCAGTCCGCAGGCCGACGCTCTATCCACTGAGCCACACCGGCTTCGGCTGTTTTCTGCTTCTTCACGAGGGTTGGATTTCCTCGGTGGCACCTCGGAGCCCTGGCCGCCCGGGCATCTATTGGCCATGGGATGGACGGTGCCAGGGCCCAGCGCCACGTGAGCCGAGAGGGCGGGAGCTCGCAGCTCAGGAAACCCCGGGAAGGCAGAGGCTTCCCACGGGGGGGCTGGGCGCCCATTAGCCGGCCCACTAATAGCCGAGAAGAGGCACGGCCGGTAAATATTTTATTAGCGTTTTTTGAAGGCTGCTAATGGAAAAACCAACTCTTTCCCGGGTAGCGGGAGGAGACGCACAGCCAGCGGCAGGCCGCCGCTCAGCGCTCGCGGTCTGCCGTTCCCGACGACACGTTCGGTGGAATAATGAGAGAATCACGCGGGCGACGGCGAACACGGTCCCTTTTCTGCGGTCAGTCGCCCCGCGTCCTCTCCGTGTGTTTCCTCCGTGGTGTGTGCGACACGCTAATCTCCTGTCTCCTGCACCGCAGCTTACGGCCATGTCAGCCTGTCGGCCTTTTTCCACCAGGGAAGTGAGCGGTTTTAAAATAGCAACTACAACAACGCAGTCAATGCAAGGAGTCATTTTACCTGGTACCTGTCGTCCTGGAGATGATTAGTCCTTTACAAACAAAAATAACCAACAGAGAGAGAGAGAGAGAGAGAGAGAGAGAGAGAGAACCCCCCACGCTCACAGAACCACCATCGATGATTGAAATAGAGCCGCCATCCAGCTCCGATGACCGGGAACAGAGAACATGTTTCTCGGTGATTAATGCCATTCGCTGTCTTTACATAGTTTGGAGTCTCCAAGAAGGGGACAGCGTGTCCGCGGAGACGGCGTGAGTCTGGAAGGTGGGCCTCGTCCCCCCAACACCACGCGGGTGAGGACGGGGCGCGCTCGGGTGGGAGTTGTCCGGGGGCAGCCGCTGGGAGAGCACATGTGACACATTAACAGTCAGCCGTGCGCGAGGAAGGAAGGAGAACCACCCGGGAAGGGGGGGGCTGCTGGGAGCCCCTCGACTTTGGGAGGCAAACCCAGCCTGCCGAGGGCTCCCCCACTTTCCCGTCCTCCACGCCGTGGGCAGCGACAGCATCCGCCCGCGTCCGGCGTCTCTGCCCCGCGGCTCCTCCCCGCGGCTCGGCCTCGGTCTGGCTCTCCCTCCGATGGCCTCCCCGGTTCCGGAACCTTCCCCGTCGCCCTCAGAGGGGCGAGTCCACTGCTCCTTGGCCCGAGCCACACCCTCCGCCTTTCTCGACCCCCGGACGGGGTGGTGTTTGAGGGTAACGCCCAGGGAGCCACTGCCCGGCCCCCAGGCTGCATGTGTGTGTGTCCCGGTGTTGGGGGGGCGGGGAGAGGGGTGACCCCCAACACCCCGGCGAAGGAGGGGGATGTGGCGGGGACCTGAGTGTGCGCCCTCCACGGGGCGCTTCCGGGGAAGGTGGGACCCAGAGCCCGGAGAGCCGTTCTCCCCAGATGGCAGAGCCACGGGCAGCTTCTGGCCCAAGTTCGTGGAGGAGGAGGACAGTGCCCCGTCCGTCCATGGGACAGGACCCGCCGTCCAGCCCCAGGCCTGGCTGTGGGGACCAGCCCCAGGCCTGGCTGTGGGGACCGGCCGTGGGGACGGGGCGAGGTGCTGGGTCTGTGAAATGGGGCCCGCTCTCCGGGGGTGGGGGGAGGGGGCCAGAGCCCCTGGGACAGACCTCATCCCATAACTAACACCACAGCCTCCCTCCTGCCGGGGCCTGGACAGACGGAGGGAAGACAGGGGGCCAAGCCCCCGACCCCAGAGCGGTCACCCCGACGACCTCCGACCTCCGGGGAAGGCGAGGCAGAGGAAGCGGAGGAAGCGGAGTCTGGGGAATGGCATGGCCGGTTCCGTCCCTCGGGTGGTGGCCCCTGAACAGAACGGAAATGCTCCCTCTGCCCCCCCATGCCCTGCTGGAAGGGGACGTCCGGTTTTGGGGGGCAGAGCCCGGCCCCATGCGTCCCCTTATTCCAGCAGACGGCCCTGGTCTGTCCCCCCCCCCCCTGGCAGGGCCCGTGTTCTGTGTGATGTTCCGTGTTCTGTGTGATGTTCCGTGTTCTGTCTAATGTCCCGTGTTCTGTGTGATGCTCCGTGTTCTGTGTGATGCTCCGTCAGACACTCTCCCGGGCACCTCAGGGTGTTTGTGAGGGACGGACCGTGGACGGGGGGCCGGGGGGGAAGCAGATTGCCCTCCGTGATGTGGGCGGGCCGCTTCCGATCAGGCGCAGACCTGAGGAAACACCAAGACCAACCCCCTACCCCCTCCACAGCTCCCCGCCCGCAGAGGGGGTCCTGCCAGCCGATGC
>PVJN01057059.1:0-12579 GCA_004026805.1 Lasiurus borealis
TGCTCTATCCACTGAGCCAAGCCGGCAAGGGCTCATTCTTTTTGCGGATGATATTCTACCTTTATATCACATCTTGATATCCACTTATCTTTTGGTGGATGACTATGCTGTTTCCACATATTGGCTATCATAAATAATGCTGCAGTGAACACAGGGGTACATATATCTTTTTAAATCTGTATTTTGAGTTTCTTTGGGTAAATACCCAGAAGTGGAATTGCTGGGTTCTACAGTAGTTCCATTTTTAAATTTTTAAGGAACTTCATACTGTTTTTCTTAGTGGCTGCACCAATTTACGTGTACAACCCCGCCAACAGTGCATCAAGTTTCCCTTTTCTTCAGATCCTCGCCAGTACTTTTTATTTGTTGACTGATTTCAGCCCTGTAACTCACATTCCTCAAGTCTGGCTTCTTCCCTGTTATATAAACGAAGGCATTACTATCCGCCCTGCTTACCTCTCAGGACAGTTATGAGACACACGCTAGGTAATGCTTATGAAAGGGCTTTGAAAACCATAAAGCAGAAGGCATTTTCAAATTTAAAAAATGTTTTTATAAGAAGAGGTGACTTGTAAATGAAACTATGTGTAGGTGGACTTGAGGGGTGTTACTTCTTTTTTTAATCCTCACTCGAGGATATGTGTTGTTTTTTTTTTGTTTACATATATGTTTTTATTGATTTTTGGAGAGAAAGAAAGGGAGAGGGATAGAAAGATAGAAACACTGATGAGAGAGAAACATCAATCTGCTGCCTCTTGCATGCCCTGCACTGGGGATCAAGCCCACAACCCGTGCATGTGCCCTGACTGGGAATCGAACCTATGACTTCTTGGTTCATGAGTTGACGCTTAACCACTGAGCAATACCAGCTAGGCAAGGATATGTTTTTCAAAACTGACTTGGAGAGAGAGAGAAAGAAACATCCATCAGTTGCCTCTTGTATGTGCCTCAAACAAACATGGAACCCACAACCTAGGTATGTGCCCAGACTGAGATTGAACTTCAATCTTTTTTGGTGTATGGGATGATGCTCTAACCAACTGAGTCACCACCCAGGGCAAGAGGCATAATTTACAGACAGGCTAGACCAATGGTCAGCAAACTGGAGCTCTTGAGCCACATGTGGATCTTGAGGTGCGGTTTGCCGCTGTTGACTAATGAGTTTGCCGACTACTGCCTTAGGGGAAAACACTTAGACATTTTAATAATGTACTAATGTCTTTAGCCTGAAGTCAAAACTTCTGGGTAAGGGTAATGCCTTAGACAGTGGTCGGCAAACTCATTAGTCAACAGAACGGCAAACCGCGGTTTGCCGACCACTGCGCTAGATGAATGCCCTCCTAGGATTTGATGCATCTATATCTTGGTGTGCTTCCTCACTGTCCTTAAAATTCTGTTGTCAGCAATATATGCCTTTGGAGTAAGCATTTGCCACTCTCTTCAGGTCTTAGTTTTTTTGTTTGTTTTAATATATTTGATTGATTTCAGAGAGGAGAGGACAGGGAGAGAGAGATAGAGACATCAATGATGAGAGAGAATCATTGATGGATCGCTTCCTGCATGCCCCACATTGGGGATGGAGCCTTGCAACCCAGGCACGTGCCCTGACCAGGAATCGAACCATAACCTCCTGGTTCATAGGTCAATGCTCAACCACTGAGCCATAGTGGCCGGGCTCTTCAGTCTTACTTTTAAAACAGATTCTTTTATGAGCAGTGAGCTCCTAAAGTTTAGCATACGTTAGGTTAGCAGACAGTTTCCTTCTCAACAGGTGAGATGGCACCACACAGGAACCATGGACTTGTGGGTAGGTCTGAGGAATAGGATGTTAGGAGCCCAGAGCGGAGTATTCATTTTACTCAGAGTCGGCCCTCACCCTCACGGTTGTGCCAGTTGCTGACAGGATGCCCGAGCCCACCCAGCAGACCTGTAGCTCTTCCCACACTCGAGAGGGGGAAGCTCCTTCCTGTCCTCACTCAGAGCCTCCTAGGAACTGCTGCGCGCTAATACGGATGGCTGTTGGATTTTATGAGTCAGCAAAATTTTTAAAAAGTTGTCAAACTAGGTTGCCCACTTTTAATGTTACCAAATGACAACAATCACCTTTTTATCATCATCATCATTTTATAAATGAGAAGACGCCCTACCTGGTTTGGCTCAGTGGGTAAAACGTTGGCCTGTGGACTGAAGGGTCCCAGGTTTGATTCCAGTCAAAGGCATATGCCTGGTTGCAGGAGGCAGCCAATCAATGATTCTCTCTCATCATTGATGTTTCTCTATATCCCTCTCCCTTCCTCTCTGAAATCAATGAAAAATTATACAGTATATATTAATTTAAAATACATATATGTGTGTGTGTATATGTGTGTGTGTGTGTGTGTATATATATATATATATATATATATATATATATATATGAGAAAACCTTTTTAAAAAGTCAAGAGGATATGAACTAAGACTAAAGGACAGGCTTTGAAAATTGAATATATGTAGCTTTGTAAAAATAAAAACGGTTTGCTTTGATCTTTCCTATATTCCTTTGACAGTTCTATAACTTCTTCATTCTTCACGCACAGTGTCGACATTGGTGAAGAGCACATAGAGAACCCAGCTGGCATGGCTCAGGGTTGAGCATCAACCTATGAACCAGGAGGTCACAGTTCGATTTCCAGTCAGGACACATGCCTGGGTAGCAGGCTCAATCCCCAGTGTGGGGCATGCAGGAGGCAGCCAATCAGTGATTCTCTCTCATCATTGATGTTTCTGTCTCTCTCTCTCCCTCTCCCTTCCTCTCTGAAATCAATAAAAATATGTATATTTTAAAAAGCACATGGAGAAATCAAGAAGAGATCCATGTCTGACTCAAAAATTAATACGTGCTTGCATGCACACACATGTACAGGCCCTTTCTGCTTTAATCAAACTGACTGCTTGTTGAACTTAGCACTTTAGGTCAATTTATTTGGTAAGAATAAATAACATCGTCTCACCAGGATGGGTTCCTGGTGGCAGAAATATAATATTTTGAGTAATTCCCTTGGAACTGTTTTCGCTCTGGGGCAAATCAGTGTGTGTCCCATTGGTCTAAATCTTGCTTGGAGCATGCTCCACCTGCTCAAACACTTCCAGTTTTACCTGGGAAAGTGAGGTTATTGGCTGCTCGACGCCTGGTTCAGCCGGATCAGATGGGGCTGAACAGGGGAGACTGGCATGGTTCCCAGAGGAGGGAACTAACTTGCCTTCAACTGATGTCCCAGGCAGGTGCAGAGACACAGGCAGAGCCAGTTGAACCAGCATCTTGGGCAAGAGCTGGCTGATATGTCTTTTCCTGCTTCCAGTTTCCTCTGATAGAATTGGAAATGCTCAACATGTTTTGTATATGAACCTAAAGCAACCAGTACAACAGTCATCTCTGTCTGTCTGTCTATCTATCTATCATATATATATATGTATGTATGTATGTATTTGCCCTCCAAAGCCCAATGTAAATAGAAGCTAAGGCTATAATTTAATCATAAGCAATATGAGCATATTTAAGACCAATGAGACTGAGCTTATCTCTTATCAGTCATTCTCTAGTGAAAACCTAGGGAAATAAATTAATTTATTTCAGGGAAGTCACCACTTACTACCCTGGAAAGAAAATTTAGCTCAATTGTCCACTGCAGATTAGAGAATTATAGGATTATTATTTTAATTCTTATTGAACCTATTCAATCACAATGGCATAATACTATACCCATATCATTGAATATTGTTATATTAGTTAATATCTATAAAGCACTCAGCGTAAGCCTTGGGCCAACACTCAATAAATATTAGCTGTTGTATTTCTGTTCATTCAAGAAATATTTCTGAGCAGATAGTATGTGACCAGATACTATGTTAGGGGCTAGGAAATCAATGATGAGTGAAATAGGCAAGATTTCTGCCTTCCTGGAATGAAGAGATAGACACCAAGCAAATTCCATCAACAATTAACAGCTACTAATACCAGGCCTTCTCTAGGTGCCGGGGGTTCTGAGAATGAACAAAATAAAGATTCCTATCCTCAGGGAACTTATCTTTGGGATGCTAGCCCAATTGTTTCCTAAATAAATATTATTATAGACAGTGGGTGCTGTGTGCCATAAATCCAAAGCTAGGGTGGAAGGAGGGCTTCTACGGAAGGGGTTCCTAATTCAGCCTGGGTGCTCAGAGAAGTCCTCTATGACATTTTTTTAAAGATATATTTTATTGATTTTTTACAGAGAGGAAGGGAGAAGGATAGAGTTAGAAACATCGATGAGAGACATCGATCAGCTGCCTCCTGCACCCCCCCTACTGGGGATGTGCCTGCAACCAGGATACATGCCCTTGACCAGAATCGAACCCAGGACCTTTCAGTCTACAGGCCGATGCTCTATCCACTGAACCAAACCGGTTTCGGCCGCTATGACATTTTAAGTTTGAGATCTGGATAAGAGAAGGCCTCGTTGAGGAGATGGGAGTAGAGAACATGCGTACGATACTATAACATATTTAATTCCTCTTTCCATGTTACAGTGCCTTCCCACAAATGTTGCAGAGGCTGGAACTGCCAAAGATGGGAGACAGTTCCTGCATCAGACTGAATTTTGCAACCAGCCTGAATTTAGCCCTCAGCTCCAGTACGCGTGACAGCAGTTGCCTGTAGTTTGCTCTTTCCCAGGAATTAACTGACAGGTGCCGGTCCGGCCTCAGCTTCCCTGGGTCTTCATTGCTTGGAACAATTAGGATCAAATCGGATAAGAATGACCTCTGGGAACTGAACGCAGCTCCTCTCACTCGCTGTAATGAAAGTCACCCTTGTGCCCCCAGGAATGTGTCAGCACACATTTGCTGTTGGGTTTAAATAAGCAAGCGTGGGCTGAATAATCCATTTCTGAGGGAAGCTCTTTCCCCCAATACGTACACCCATAACAATCCTTTAGCCACTCTTCCCTTGGCTGCTGCCTTTTACCCTCATTTAAGTTTTAATTTTTAAAAAATATATATTTTATTGATTTTTTACAGAGAGGAAGGGACAGGGATAGAGAGTTAGAAACGTCGATGAGAGAGAAATATTGATCAGCCACCCCTACTGGGGATGTGCCCACAACCAGCATACATGCCCTTGACCGGAATCAAACCTGGGACCCGTCAGTCCGCAGGCCGACGCTCTATTCACTGAGCCAAACCGGTTTCGGCTAAGTTTTAATTTTCTTATGTAAGACCTATTAGCAAGTGTTCACAGCCTGGTTCATATTGCAGCCATGAAATAATTCACATAGTTCTGTGTAGACATAATGTTCACAGAAACTGAAGATGGGCGGACTCTAATAACGGACTGTGAAGTAGTCTCCATAGGGTCAAAATAACAAAGAATTCAAGAAACAAATACCTTGAGAGTTTGGTTCCCCATAAGCTTTCCAAGTACACTTGCTTAAAGCCCGTGTCAGGATCAGCAGCGCCAGGGGAGTGCTGTTGCCCTGGGTGAGAAAGCTTTGCGTGTTCCGTGTTCTGCTGTTTGACAGCACAGATTCTACGCTGAGCTGTTTATTGTCAATAGCTCTCCAACAAAAGGCGAAACGGAATGCACCTGTTTTCAGATTCCTTTGAAAAGGGCCCTGGAAGGTCTCAAAGGCTGGTTTAGGGCAATTGACTTCTATTTGTCAGTGCTTTCACTTAAGACTCTTAGGCTATTGAGAGATCTTATTAACCATTGATTTTAGTGTGGAGCCCTCCATAAGATCCATATGGGTGAGAATGAAGTAGATACCATCCATGTCCTATTTGAAGTGTAGTGACAGCTAAGAAGGAAACTAAAGTGGGAAGAGCTGGGACATTTCCCGTTTTGGTAGCGCTGATCACAAAGCTGGTTATGGTCTGGAGGAGGGAGAGATCATCTATGATAACTTAGGCAGTAGGGCTTGGGGTACACCTTGCAAAGACAGGAGATTTGCTGGGTTCAGAGGCAGGGGAAATCAAATTTTTCTCAGTATTTAACTTTATGTCGGGAAGCACTTCCTCTGCTAAGAATGCTCCGCTCCCCGTCCTTCCGTGGTGGGTTCCTTCTTGTCTTTCAATTTTCTTGACAAATGTCACCTTCTTTCCCTCAGTCCAAAGTAGCACCACAGCCACTCACAACATATCCCTCCATTTTAATTTACTAGCTGTGAGCTTCATGTCAGCAGGAAGCTTGTCTGTTTACTCATGAGTCCAGTGACTGGCACATAGTAGGTGCCCAATAAAGGCACTGAGTGCAGAAAAAAGAACAAAGTAGTTGATTGTATAATTTGAGTCGAGAAAGAATTAACTTTGTAGTGTCCTTACCCTAGTGCGTGTAAGTAACTGTTTTTTTCTGGCTCTTATGCAAGGTAATAATAACTTGAAGCATGTGATACCTCTTTCGTCCCTGGAGGCAATTCTGAAAGCAATGGAAAAATGAAAGCAAGAGAAAGATATCTGATAAGAACACAACGAAATTAATCTCATACCAGATGTGTGATTTAAACACCGCAGGGCTGCTCTTATCCACACATACAATCTAAGATCCCTTAATTTGGAGTGCTTCGGTTTCTCGCCATTCTTTTTCTTCATGCACTTCTCTGGTCATTTTACCATATAGGCCAGAAATAGGTAGGAAGTGTCAAGATACTCACTGTGGCTTGAAGGTGTTGCTTGGTGCGCCTGTTGTTTTGGCAGGCCAACGAGAGAAGTGCTATTTGAAGATCGTCAGATTTTCTCTGTTTTCCCAGCCTGTTTCACAACCCCTTGCTTCACTCTCCTCCAGGTTCCAAGCTCAGACAGATACCAGCTGGATGGCGCCCCAGGTTCAAATGAACCTGACTCCGATGGCGGAGGACCAACTCCCCAATCTTCGCCTCCTGTGAAGTTTCCTGTTCATGGCCAACAGAGATTAGGGGAAAGCGGATTCTTCCCTCACAGGTGCCCCAAGACTTAAATACTATTCCAAACCACTTGATTAACCCGGAGAAAGGAATAGAATGGTCCTGCCAGATGATTCACGTGAAGAATCCTGAAGACTGCTCCTCTCCCTCCCTCTGTGCTGAGCAATCTGATCTGGGCAGCCACACACCAAACTAATGTAGCCACTGCCTCCGGGGGTCAGGTGACCCTGTGGTACCCCAGTCCTCCTGTCCTGTATAAGTCAAACAATCACCAAATGCCCACCTGGCCCCACCCATGTGGACAATCATGACTGGTTGGCCCAAGAAGCCAAGTAAAGCACATGCCGGGGAGGGGGGAGGATATTCAGAGAAGCATTCAGGGGAGAGTTAGAAAAGCTGTGTCCATTTTCCTCTTTATTGAGTGCTCGCTGCTGAGCCAGGCACTGTTTTTGGCACTGGGGAAACAGCAGTTCCCCTCTCCGGCATGGAATTTACATCCTTGCATCAGTTCATCGTACTTGTAAGTTTTAGTTTTTTTTTAAATAAATATTTATTTTACAATTTAATATTGAGAATTGCTTGGGAGGGTACCATAATCATTTTAGGATTGGGGCCATGGGAGTTTTATTATGGCCCTACTCTTGGCACTTTTAACCTGAAAAGTTGGTTTGGTTTTTATTTTTATGCCCAGATATTTTCTAAAAACGTCACTGTGGGGTCAGGCTGCTTGTGGAAAAGAAAGGACCCGGGAGATAACCACTCGGGATGAAATTTCTTATTGTGCTGGGAGCTTCTGGTCAGGGTGACTGCAGATTTAAAACTTCAGCACTCCCAGTGGGAGGCGTGCAGGAGGCAGCTGGTTGATGTTTCTCTCTCTCATCGATGTTTCTAGCTCTCTATCCCTCTCCTTTCCTCTATGTAAAAAATCAATAAAATATATATTTTTAAAAATAAATAAAATAAAAAGGGAATCCATGCTGCCTTCTCAGCCTGGACAAGAGCTGAGGATCTTTCTGTTTAACATCTATTCATTCCACACATATGTATGGAATGCTTACTAATGTCCAGAAACGAGGCACTGAGGATAGATGACTGCTGAATCTGACAGATAAGATGCCTGTCTCTGTGGAACTTATGGTTTAGTAGAGGAAGACAGAAGTAGAAAATCTCTAGATAAACAGACAGGGTAACATAGTGGTAAGTACTAGGCAGAAAATAAGACCAGCTAGTGTGACTGAAAGTGAGGGGCCAGGAGGACGGATGCAACATTGGACAAGGAGGGACAGCACAGGCTTCTGGGAAAGGGTGCTATTTGAGCAGATATTGATTATGAAGAAGAATCAACTTGTCAAGATCTGGGGGGAAGAGGAAACAGTGAGTACAAGTGCTCAGCTACAGAGCCAGCGTGGCGTATTTGAGGGACAGACAGAAGGCCATTGTGGGTGGAATGAATGAGGAAATGTGGTTCAGGGTGAGATTGGAGGGCTAGGCAGGACCCACGGTCAGCCAGACTTGGTAGACCTCATAAGAAGAATAGATTCCCCCACCCCCCTAAGTATAATTCTTTGTATTGGCCACTAAAAGGTTGGGAGGTATTTATGACTTAGTGTTTAGTAATATGATTTAATTCAGAACCCCAGTAAGTGGAAGAGTAGACTGTCAATGTTCGATCTGTCTCTATACTCATTGATTTCTTCACAATCTCCTTGGGTCCAAGTCTGAAGGTGGAATGCTTCATAGAGTCATTTTGGGGATTTTCACAAGTGATCTCTAACTCACTGACACTCCAGGTAAAACGTCAGTGGAGGAAACCAGACCTCAGCTGGGAGTTGCAAGTGGAAGTTCCCTTGTAGAACACAATCAAGTAGTGAACTGAGACAAAAAGTGCTCGTATCTCAGGATGAAATTACGATCTATAGGTCAGAAGGCAGCCTAACTGCCTGGTCAGGGTTTTCCCTGCTTAGGAAAGGAGGTGTGTGTGTGCGTGTCTGTGTGTGTGCGTGCGTGTGTTACAATTGCTAATGCCTCTTTTAAAGATCTTTCTTGTTGAGTAAGGCAGTGGATAAACTGGTATCAACTATGCTCGCGATGTCCTAACACTCTGCTGCACGTCATGGCCAGCCCAGGTTAGCCATCGCCCCCCGTCCCCACCCCTCCCCTGCTGATTGTGGATGGCAGCCTGCGGTTGAGGTTTCTAGTCGGGGTGTGCTGTCCTATAGGTTTAGTGACGTAGAGAGAGTTCCTCCGGAATTCCAGCAGCTAAATCCACCCGAGCCTTGGAAGTTCAGCTCAGGACACCTGAGCTGCTGACGGCCTGGAGAAGACTTCGGCTGTCCCTGGGGCGCTCTGGTTTCTGCAGCCGCGCTCGGCCTGGCTGACAGAACGAGGGTCCCGGGCGGCTGGTTGAGGTGGAAGATGCCCCAGTTTGGGTTGAACTGTGTCCTTCTTAGACACCATAGCTGTTCCCCAGTGTCATCGGCTCCAGATGGAGCGCGTCCCGGGGACCACACAGATCTTTGTTTAAATGCCGGCATTAGCAGCAGGACGGGGATCCCACTGAATCATCATCTCCTGTCACGAAGCCAAGAGCTGTTCCGAATGAAAACAGTTTTTCTCAAAGAGGCGAAATCCCTAGTACTGATTAGTAGTGGTGGTGGTAGTGGGGGCTGTGTGTGCGTGGTGACGGTGCTGTTAATGCTGTCTCCCACTCTTTTAAAACAGAGGCAGTCTTTTTATCTGCTGCCTGAGCCCTAGGGTGAGTCACCTTGACCCCCAAGACCCTTAATTGGGCTCACATGTGAGTGAGTCCTGCAAAAAATTGTGGAATGCTTCTCCCCCTTGGGTCCAGACATTTAGAATGAATAGATTTAGAGGGTGGTGGTAACAAGGTCATTATCACTGCAGACAATGTAGCATTTATGTGCGGGGCCAACTAACAAGGGCAAGTTTGATGTTCTATCAGGAATCACTGGGGTGATCTTTATACACAGAGGCTGCACCAGCTAAAAATAGCCTAGCATCTTATTCATTTCTCTTTTCCAATTTTTGCCTATTCATATTCAAAAATGACAGACTCAGCTTGTTCAGACTTCCCAAAGATTAAAGAACATTATCTAGCCGAAACCGGTTTGGCTCAATGGATAGAGCATCAGCCTGTGGACTGAAAGGTGCTAGGTTCAATTCTGGTCAAGGGCACATACCTTGGTTGTGGGCACATCCCCAGAAGGGGGTGTGCAAGAGGCAGCTGATCGATGTTTCTGGCTCTCTAACTCTCTCCCTTCCTCTCTGTAAAAAAAAAAATAAATAAATTATTTAATATAAAAAAGAACATTATCTATTTGATTCCTAAATACGCATAAAGGACAATAATATATATTCCCCTTGCTTGGATGATGGCGTTCATCCATTCAATAGAGATTTAATGAACACCTCTTTTGGGCCAGGCAGTGTGCTAGGTGCTAAGTGACTATCAGCACATGAAAAAGACCAGGGCAAAAGCCTGCAGATGTTAAACTAAGAAGCGACTCCCCCAAGTCCCTGCAGGAGTTGCTTTTGCTACATGCGTCTTCCTGACTTCTGGTCCCGTGCTCTGACCACAACCCTTCACCACTAGACCACACTTCCCCAAATAAATAACTACTTCTGCATGCTGGGGATGGGCTGTGTGTGGCAGCATTTACGTAGGCGGCACAGACGGCAGCCTTTCACTTAATGTTGCAATAACGCCAAGCTAAACCATGTGTCCTGAATTCCAGAGATGTTGAACAAATGTTCTCTGTGGGTCAGGTCTCTGAATGCAGGTGCTAGAGGCTGCAAAGCTGGAAAAGTCTCTGTCTGATAAGGAACAACTGCCGAGGCGAAATCAGTTTGCTTGCAGTTTGCGTTAAAAATCAGATCTGGGATTCTACCCTCCTTTTTCACTTCTGGATCTCCAAATGGGAGGAGCTCAGCACCCAGATCACAAACCACATACGTCTGGGCTTTATCTGCTCAGCCCTTGAACAGAACATGGAACCGCTGCCCTGCTGGAAAGCAGCACTGTGCTCACAGAGGCACACGCACATCTGTCTCAGAGCCACCCTGACCTTTGCAAGTGGCCACGATAATTTCCCACGCTGGTTCTGATTTCGCTTTATTTTAAGGCTACATCATGTGAGCCTCCACATTAAAGATGTGATTTTACAGTCCTGAAATAGAGTAGACTGAGACGTGTGAGCGTATGTCAGAATGATCACCGGTTCAGATGCAGAGGAAGCTTGTGATGGTATCATCTGATACGACTACTTGGCACGGAGCACTTGCTTCCCTAGATGCTCTGGCATGTCAGTCTTTTTTTTTTAATATATATATTTTATTGATTTTTTTACAGAGAGGAAGGGAGAGAGATAGTTAGAAACATCGATGAGAGGGAAACATTGATCAGCTGCCTTCTGCACACCCCCCACTGGGGAGGTGCCCGAAACTAAGGTACATGCTCCTGTCCGGAATTGAACCCAGGACCCCTCCGTCCGCAAGCCGACACTCTAGCCACTGAGCCAAGCAGATTAGGGCAGCACGTCAGTCTTTACCATGCTGTTCCGCAGAGGACGGGGGTTCCAGCTCCCATCTCTGTATGGCAGTCCCTTCCTCGGATACCTGTCTTCCCACCCCCTTCTGTGCTCCACAGCACCCAGTTCCCACCTCTGCCACCCCACGTACTGCATCCTGCAATTCTCTCTGGACTTGTCGGTCTTCTCCAGGAGGCCAGGACCTCTCTGAGGGTAGGAACAGTTCACCTTGTTCATTTCAGTCAGTGCCAGCCCTGGCACCGGGCCCCGCCACAGGTGGCTCTCAATCGTTCTGTGTTCAATAAATAAATGAATGAATATATTCATGGATGGATTCATGGTCCTTTCCAGAGGATGATTTATTGTCTCCGACTCTCTGGTCATGACGGTGCCAGGAAGGAAAAAGTTAAGCGATCCAGAGGCGACATGACATGTTTATCCAAGGACCCTTTCCCCTTTTTTATTAGCAGAGGCGGGAGAAGTCACATCTGAGATAAATCCTGGATATAAAATGTTGACACATCCTTGAGGTGTTGGCCTGAGCGGAGTCAAGACTCTGGAGGGCAAGCAAATGAAATCACTCTGGGCTTTCTATGAAGAGGCCCCAGATCCAGTTATGAATGGAATGCAAGGCCAGACCCAGGAATCCAAAGCTTGACCTACTTTGTCCAAAGCTAATGAGAGAGACAGACATGGAGCTAGCTGGCTTCATAAACTTTCTGGAAAATTAAAGTAATCAAAGACAGGGAACCGGCCTGACTCGATGATGTAGGAGAACCGAAGGTCGCAGAATCACTTGGGGATTCAGAGCAGCTCCAAAAAGTCTGTTTTATGTGTCTATGTTTTTTTTTTTCCCCTTTTCTCTCCCATGTTTGAAGCGAGGAAAAAAAAAAATAAAGCGCCCAAATTCCCACCAACATCAACCAGTGACACGGCGTGATGAAACCCTGCTTTCACCTCTGCCAGTGACAGGGGATGCAAAAATAGCCGGTGGCCCAGTTCCACGAATCCCCGCCTCCCCGCCCTGCCTGATCCCGCCGGGCTCGCATCTCTAAGAATGGAGGTTAGCGCACAGCCGCGCGCGCGAGCCGCGCTCGGCCCACGGGCCCGGCGGCGGGTGA
>PVJN01057060.1:0-12577 GCA_004026805.1 Lasiurus borealis
TTTTTTTTTTTTTTTTAATAATTGAGAGCTTAGTTGTGCTGGACACTGACAAAGCTCTTTAAGTTATTTCTTTAAAAAAACATTTTTATTGATTTCAGAGAGGAAAGGAAAGGGAGAGAGAGAGATAGAAACATCAATGATGAGAGAGGATCATTGATTGGCTGCCTCCTGTACACATCACACTGGGGCTCAAGCCTACAACGCAGGCATGTGCCCTGAGCGGGAATCAAACCATGACCTCCTGGTTCATAGGTTGATAATAAGTTATCCTATTGCTAACCCCATTCCACTATCTCCTAGTCTTGGATCAATGCCACAATTTTCTTCCTTTGCTTTTTTCTTCAGATTCATCAATGTTAGAGAAAAATTCAGTAGACCTTACAATAAACCTTGCATATTGGTATCACTACCCATTCATGGTCTTAAACCCATTCTGGGCTCTCATTCTGTGGGTTGGCTGTTTTCAGCCTCTTCCTTCATTGTCTTCAACAATTGTGCCAGGTCAATATGCTCTCACTTTCCTTACTCTTATCTATATTTTCTACTACTACTAACTACTACTACTACTACAAAAAAAAGGAAGCCATGAAACATTATCTTGCTCAAATTTCCATCCCCCTCACTGCTACTCATCTACATGTGTATCATTCCTGAATTTTTTCCACAGGAAAAGGGGTCCCTCCTCTTGTTAAATTACAACTTCTTGCCTGGACCACAAGTCCAAGATGGAAACACCTGCATTCTGGGCAACAGGATGGAGGAAAATATGAAGAAGTGGTCAAAAGACTCACACATATTATCTCTTAAGAAGGTTCCTAGATGTTCCTCCATGACCCTTCTTTACAGTGCCATGGCCAGAATTCAGTCACATGCTACAGGTGACTAAACTTTAAGAAAGACTCTGAAATATCTTTATTTTGGGCAACTACAAGACCCAGCTAGAATTTTTATTATTATAGAGGCATCACAGAATGAAAACTGGAGATATTGAACAGTCCCTGGCAATGTTCCTTTGTACAGGAAAAAACCTGGGTTGCCTCTCCTTCTTTTCCTTTACTTATTACTTATATTTGCAAATATTTTATTAATTTTGACTGTTTTACTCTCAATTTTATTTATAGTGTTTCTCATTATACAGAGGTTTAAAATTACTCTGTAGCCAAATCAGGCATTCTTTCTTTTTAATTTATTGTTTCTGGGTTTTATATTTTGCTTAAGTAGGTCTTCCTTATTATATGTTCTTATATTTTCTTTGATGCTTTTATACATACAGTGGTACCTCGAGATACAAGTTTAATTCATTCCGTAACCTTGAGGCATGGGAAACTATGAGACGCTCGAGTCGCGGTAAATTGGTGGGTTGTGTGCAGCCGGCCAATCCACGCGATTACTCCTATCTCAAATGTTGCTCGTATTTCAAAGCAAAAATCGCTTGCTCCACGGCTTGTATCTCAAAAAATCTCATATGTTAGGGCACTCGTATCTCGAGGTACCACTGTATATATATATTTTGACTGTAGGTCTTTTATTATATTTGGTTATATGCAACTTCTGAAAGCAATAAAAATTTGGAAGGAAAAAGTTAAAAAGGACATTAGATAACCAAAGTAAGTGCTAGCAAGTCCAGGTGATGGAAATTCACACTCTTAGGAGTAGGCCAGATTTTTGCTTTTCTTATATATACAATTTTGAACCTTAGTATATATCCTTAGTAAAGCAAGGCATTTGAAGGGAAATGAACTGCAAGAAGTGACAGGTGCCATTCTACTCTGAGGAAGGACTCAGACCAAAAAAACATTTCAAAAGACCCATTGTTTAAAAAAAGATAATGTTCCAGAGCCTTTTAGATGTAAAGGATCAGCATTTTCTCAAGGGTTCCTGAAGGCAGTTCCAGGAAGAGAGTGGCTCTTCATAATGAAGGTCCTGAGCTACAGGAAAAAGCTCATTATTGCCCACTCTGTTGAAATAGGAAAATTGTCATGCAATTTTGGAACAATTTCATCAAGATGTGTAAAACTTAAAAATTAAATATTTAGCCCTGGCTAGTGTGGCTCAGTTGGTTGGGCTTTATCTCCATGCAATGCAAGGTTGCTGGTTATTCCCCGTCAGGGAACATGCCCAGGTTGCTGGCTTGATCCCTGGTAGTGGGCGTGCAGGGACAGCCCATCGATGTTTTGCTCTCACATCGTTGTTTCTCTCTCTCCCTTCCTCTCTCTCTAAAAAGTCAACAAACAGCCCTGATGGTTTGGCTCAGTGGATAGAGCATCAGCTTGTGGGCTGAAGGGTCCCAGGTTCGATTTTGGTCCAGGGCATGTACCTTGGTTGGGGCACATCCCCAATGGGAGGTGTGCAAGAAGCGGCTGATTGGTGTTTCTCTCTCATCAATGTTTCTAGCTCTCTATCCCTCTCCCTTCCTCTCTGTAAAAAATCAATAAAATATATAAAAAAATCACCTTTGGAAAAAATAAATAAACAGATCTTTTTTTTTAAAATTATTTTATTGATTTTTTACAGAGAGGAAGGGAGAGAGATAGAAAGTCAGAAACATCAATGAGAGAGATATCGATCAGCCGCCTCCTGCACACCCCACTATGGAGATGTGCCCACAAGCAAGGTACATGCCCCCAGCCGGAATCGAACCTGGGACCCCTCAATCCGCAAGCCAATGCTCTATCCACTGAGCCAAACCGGTCTCGGCAATAGACAGATCTTTAAAATATAAAAGTAAAAATAAAAAGTAAATGTTTGAAAACTCTGGTTAGAAGATAATTGGACAGCTGCTTCTTTGCCTTTTGAGTAAACCCAGTTGTCCATTCTTTCTATGAGGATGGGGAAGCAATGTGAGTCCACCCCAGGCTCCTATGAAGTTGGGTTGGTTATGAGATTTAATTGTCTACAGGGCAATGGAGTAGAAGTGATGGTCGGGCTCATAAACAACATCCTTTGCTCTCTTTTTCCATCTGTTAATGGGACACAGATTTTCGGAGCAACCTGGAAAGCCATGTATTGAAGATGGCAGGACCTCTGTCAACCTAGTTCCTATCCTTTCTTCTTATCTCAAGCTGATTGGACTTTTAGATAAGCAAGAAAGTAATTTTCATTTTGTTCAGTTATTCAGAAAATGGGGCTCATTTTAACAGCAGTAAATATTACTTCCACTAATACCGACTAACCTAGTCCTACCTTAGGAAACCTGGCAATCTGCAGAGATAATCTACTTCTGCTTGTTTGCGTTTTCTTGTGTGAAGTCTCTTTACTATTAAAAGATGGTGGCAGGGGGATAGCACACATATGTAATACCTTAGTCAATAAAGAAATTAAATAAAAATTAAAAAACAAAAACAAAGTCCAAGTATAGATAAAAAGATGCTGACAAATGGGCCTGGTGATGCCTTTGGCATAGTGTCTTCCCATGCTCCAATGGCTGATGACTAGACTCTTGCAGGAAGCCAGTTCTCTAGGTTTGGGCATTACAAAGTTACCTTAAATGGATGTCAGTTGGTCTGGGTGGACTTCAGTTGAACAACTTTTGAACTTGCATTAAAACTATTTGATTCAAATCTTCCTTTATGTTTCACAGCAGTTTTGTAATTCTCCTCTCAGTCTATATCCTCCTTATTTCTTGTTCATCTTAGTGGTTATTCATTATATACAAAGAGATCCTGTTGCTATTAGAGTGGCACTTATATCTTTATTATCATGTTTTTGGCTTATTGCTAATATACAGGAAAGTTAGTAATTAGAAATAAACAAAAAATAGAAATAATTAAAATTAGTTACTTTGTGAATGTTCTGTTAGTTTGGCAGTTTATATCCTGGAATTTTTAGATAGACTATCATGTGATAATTCTTTCTCTTTTCTGATAGTTTTATCTATTTAAAAAAAATATATTTTTAATTGATTTCAGAGAGGAAAGGAGAGGAAGAGAGAGATGGAAACATCAATGATGAGAGGGAATCATTGATTGTCTGCCTCCTGCACATTGGACTGGACTGATCCTGCAACCCAGGCATATGCCCTTGACCGGAATTGAACCTGGGATCCTTGGGTCCGCAGGCTGATGCTCTATCCACTAAGCCAAACCAGCTAGGGCTATATCTATTTTTTAAATTGCCTCCTCTTCACCCTCATTTACCAAAATCCTCAAAAGGCAATGTTAACTGATAGCTGTAATACTGTATATCCCTATCTTGAATCTAAAACTTATATTTATATTTCTGACTGACTTGATTTCTCATTTTCTGTTTTACTTTTTATGGATGTGTACATTTTGCTAAGTGAAAGAAATTATTTCCTTAGTTTTAATGCTCTATAATGGATTACAGAGCACAGAAATGATCTGTACCTTGGAGATATGTTATTTTCAAATCATGTCAACTTGGATACAGAAATAAATTCTTTTTTAGAAAGAAAGGTAATTATAAGAACAGAAATGCAATTCCCCCTTTAAGAACAGAAGTCAACTTATCAGTAAAGTGATTGCTAGCTAGATTTTGAAG
Organism: Lasiurus borealis; assembly: GCA_004026805.1. Taxonomy (NCBI): domain Eukaryota; kingdom Metazoa; phylum Chordata; class Mammalia; order Chiroptera; family Vespertilionidae; genus Lasiurus; species Lasiurus borealis. The sequence continues at coordinate 4,501 of PVJN01057060.1, forward strand.
TTTCAAGAAAAGTCTCCAAGGCAAATGCATTTGCTTTAACTGAACTAACTGTTCTCCAGCTTCTGACAACCAGGGAGAAGATAAGAATTTTTCTTGTATTAAAAAAATCCTTTATTTCCTTTCCTGTGCACACAATAAACCTTCTTAAAAATTTCCTGCCTTTAACACTTATGAAATATTGTTTAGGTAAATTATAATATTGTATTTATTATTTATTAAATATTTAAATTTTATATTATATTAGTAGTGGTCTTTATGAAGAAGGACAATGAGTAGTTCAAACATTGTTCAGTATTGTAAATGATTCACAGTAAACTTCTAAGACCTTCCTTAAAGGTGAATTGTGATCAACACTTATATAAAAACATAGGCCTGATTTCTTCTATGATAGTAGATGAAGAAAAAAGAATTCTCAATAGTTCTGCCTTCTGGAAATTAAACACAATGCAATAAGTAATAGGGTGAGATAATTACATGGTCCTAGGTAACCCCAAATTGCAATGTAAACCAAACTCATTAAGGCACCATACAAAGTGAATTTAATTAACTTATTTGGCACACATTTTATTGAGAATAGGGCACACACTTCTGAGTTATGTGCATGACCCACTTTCCTCAGTCCTATGCTCTTCCTGCCCTCTTCTCTATTGCCCCTCTCCCTCTGAGAAACCCACTCAGCCTAATCTCCCATTAATTAACTTCCTTGACTTCTTTTTTTCTTTCTCATTTGCCTTCCCCAGCTCTAAGCATAAAGGCATTTGAGGCCACTCACATCCTATCTAATAAAAGAATAATATGCAAATTAACAATCACTCTACTATACTACAAGCCATGCCCACCAGCCAATCAGGAGTGAGTATGAAAATTAGCTCAACCAAAATGGCTGCAGCCACAGAGCAAGCAGGAGGCTTGGGTTTCCCCAGCAATTGAGGAAGCCAAGCTTTCTGCACACCTTGGCCAGCCCAGGCCTCCACTCAAGGCTACAATTATAGGAGATAAATAAATCCCAGATACCAGGGCCTCCGCTTGGGTCATCAGGGGGCATGGCCAGCCTGCAAATCACCACAGGCCCCTCACCTAGGCCACATCACTCCCCAAGGGAACCCCCACCCTGATCCAGGACACTTCAGTTCAAACCAGCCAGCCCCCACCTGTTTTCCAGGCCTCTATCCTATCTAATAAAAGAGTAATGAGCAAATTGACCATCACTCCAATACACAAGATGGCTGCCCCTAGTGGACACAAGATGGCTACCATAAGATTGCCAGCAGGGGAGGACAGTTGGCAGGGACCAGGCCTGCAAGGAAGGGTAGTTGGGGCTGATCAAGCCTGCAGGGGAGGGCAGTTAGGGGTGACCAGGCCTGTAGGGGAGGGAAGTTAGGGGCAAACAGGCTGGCAGGGGAGCAGTTAGGCATCAATCAGGCTGGCAGGGGAGTGGTTAGGGGATGATCAGGCTGGCAGGCAGAAGCAGTTAGAGGCAATCAGGAAGGCAGGCAGGTGAGCAGTTGGGAGCCAACAGTTCTGGATTGTGAGAGGGATGTCCAACTGCTCGTTTAGGCTTGATCCTATTGAGATGGGGCCTAAACGAGCAGTCAGACATCCTTCAAGGGGTCCCAATTGGAGAGAGTGCAGGCTGGGCTGAGGGACACACAACCCCTGTGCATGAATTTTGTGCACCGGGCCTCTAGCTTAGCCATAAGGTTCTAAGTTGGGAGAATAAAAGAACTAGATAACAGGCTGTTATGCATAAGAGTGTTTTTCAGTGGACACAGGAAGTGTTGGTAAGGGCAGATTTTAAAATTGTCTCTTATTTTCCACCAATGTCTTATGAAGTTCTTCCCAACTATGAGGAAACTTTTTTTTTTTTTTTTAACATGACCTGGGGAGTCTGAAGAACCCACCAAATCAGTGAAAGCTGGGAAGTGCTCTTATTCACTTTTCCAAACAGCTTCTCTCCCATCATGGAAATTCTTTTCACATATCAGTCTGGTAATTTTCTTTTATATTTGCACAAGACATGAGTCATAGTAAAAAAGTCACTGTGAGAATATGCCAGATTACAAAATAGACTTCCTTTTCCCCCTAATGGCAGATTCAAGATTTGAAAATTGCAGTGATTTTGTAAGCTTAACTGCATGATTTTTGAAGCCCCATATTTTTTTTGTTGTTAATGTAAACTGTATTTTTTATTATAAAAATTAACTAAAATTATCATTTAATTCAGGCATTCTCAAGTTTAAAACAATTGCCCCTACAGAGCTGTACTATTCACATTGAAAATGAAAGGTGCAATTATACCATAAGTGGAGGCAGCTCATGTTACTGTTAGTGTGTGTGTGTGTGTGAGTTCTGTGTATATGTATTGAATATGTGCTAGGTTCAAATTTCACAGCAGTATCCCTATTTGTGCTAGTAATTTAATCAGATTAATTTAACATTAATCAATTCATGCTGACATCTGAAACAATGGAAACAGTCTTTACTGCCAGTAAAAGATTCTTTTGTTTGGTTTTTAATAGATTTTAAAAAATATTTTTATTGGTTTAAGAGAGAAAAGGAGAGAAATAGAAACATCAATGATGAGAGAGAATCATTGATTGGCTGTCTCCTGCACAGCCCTCTACTGTGGCAGGAATTGAACCCGGGACCCTTTAGTCCATAGGCCAATGCTCTATCCACTGAGCCAAACTGGCTAGGGCAATGGTCGGCAAACTCATTAGTCAACAGAGCCAAATATCAACAGTACAACGATTGAAATTTCTTTTGAGAGCCAAATTTTTTAAACTTAAACTTCTTCTAATGCCACTTCTCCAAAATAGACTTGCCCAGACCGTGGTATTTTGTGGAAGAGCCACACTCAAGGGGCCAAAGAGCCGCACGTGGCTCACGAGCCACAGTTTGCCAACCACTGGGCTAGGGCACAATTACCCTGTTTCCCCAAAAGTAAGATATCCCCCGAAAATAAGACCTACTTCCAGTTTTGCCTCTTGCTGTAATATAAGGCATCCCCCCAAAATCAGACCTCCCTGATAATAAGGCCTCCCCCGAACATAAGGCCTCCCCGGAATATAAGGCCTCCAAAGCTACTGTAAAGCGTCTGACTCCTGATTTAAAGAGACCTCACACTGCCTGAACAGCTCCGGCTGCGCTGCAGCCAATCAGTGAGCTGGTTTGTGATGACAACTACCACCAAACCGAATACAGGTAATAAATTTCCTTTTTTTTGTTCAACAATAAATGTGTACTGTATTCTTCTTCATGGAAAAATAAGACATCCCCTAAAAATAAGACCTAGCACATCTTTGGGAGCAAAAATTAATATAAAACACTGTCTTATTTTTGGGGAAACAGGGTACTGTTTTCTTTCAATATGGCAGCTAATTCTAACACTTCGGCCTGAAGGCTGGTGGAAGTGATTGGTATTATTTTGTATTGCAGCTTTCAACCCAAAATAGACAAGTAAGTGCCGCATTTCTGCCACAATTGGCTTTCTGTTCCTAATACAATTTAAACTAAAATATATTGCAGTAACTTTACCTTGTTTTCAGATTCATTGAATTTTGTCAATATAGTTTATACCCTAGCTTCTTGGAAGTCTAGATCTCATCCTATCTTTGTTTTCCTGTTGCCATTCTTTAAGTCTTCTAATTGCATCCTATTTTACTTTCAGCATTATCACTTTTTGTTTCTTTGCTGTACTTTAATCTTTGTTGTAAAATGTTTTGTGAGTTTATCACTGGGAGACAAGGAGGCAACACAACTGTACTCTTTAATGTTCTGTGCAAGAACTGAATAAAGAGTGCTCAGTGGCCAATTGTTTACAATTAATATACAATTGTAACTGAAATTTGCATTGTTTTGTTGAGTGATATTACTCAACTAAACCAGGGTAACTGAAATTTGTACCTCTTGGAACCATGTGAAGTGAAGGGTACCTCTAATCTATTTCAATGAATCACTTACCTTTAAACCTTATCTACTTAATAATCTTGGGCCTCAAACTAACTGAATCTTTTATCTGAGTAAGAGTCATGAGGCTGTACCACCCTAGGGTTTGAACTTAAAAGTTATGGTAGATGCTCTGATCTCTGTAATTATCTCCTCAAAATGAGGTCTCCGCCTTGCCTTCTACCCTCACTAATGATGTTCTGCCTTTGACATGTCATTTCCTTTCACGGGCAAAACAACAAAGCCTTCTCTCTCTCATGTCTCCCGTCCTCTCTGTTTCTCTATGTTCCTAGGATTTAGAATGGCCCTCCAGAAATACACAGCAACCCTTACCTGGCTTTACAGCTTTTACCCTCCAGTCAGGATGAAAAATTCGCCTTAATACTACCCACAGTGCAGCCAGCTAGACTCTGCCTGTATAATGAATACCTCACAAACACCGAAAGCACTGTTCTCCCTGCAGAACGCCTCATAGTGGCTGCTACAACCTCTTTCAAACCTCAGGCCCATCTTTCTCTTTTCTTTTTTTCCCATTTAAGAATCTAAGTTTCAAAAACTCTTCTGAAGTATACCAGCTTCAAAGACTCACAAAGGAAAAAAGTTTGCTTTTTAATCTTTAGAACCTTTGAGGCATCTTCAATGTGACAAAATGGGTTTCAAATAGGTTTTAACTCTTATAACTTGGAGTTTCCCAGCGTTTTTTTTAAAAAATGAAGTTACCTTTTCCCCTATGAAGCTCTTGAAGACAGCAACCTCTTCATCTTTGAAGCCCTCACAAAACTGAAAGCATCTTTGCACAAAGCAGGAGCTCAACATGTGTCTGCTGAATTGAATCCTCTCACCTTCAAACAGAATTAAAAAATAAAGATATTTAAGCACCTTATCCTAAGAAAATGAAAGCAGTCCTGTTAATAAATATATATAGGAACAATAACCCTTCTCAAAGATCCCACTCAGTGATGGCAAGAAAAGGCCCACCCACCGGGGGGTCACAGTAGATTCAGGTTTAAATTCAATTAGCAATCATAGGAGGTTTGTTAATTTTAAGATTGAAAGGTATTTGTATGAAGAGTGCCATAAAGATTGCACTTGCTTTTAATTTAGGAAATGTCATTTCTATGAGACTTTTTTTTTTTTAAAAAAAGGTAATTCCATTTAAAATTTTTAAAATATATATTTTTATTGATTTCAGAGAGGAAGGGAGAGGGAAAGAGAGAGAGAAACATCAATGATGAGAGAAAATCATTGACTGGCTGCCTCCCGCACACCCCCTACTGGGGATCAAGCCCACAACCCAGGCATGTGCCCTTGATTGGAATTGAACCTGGGACCTTCCAGTCCACAGTCCAATGATCTATCCACTGAGTCAAACCAGCTAGGGCTCTATGAGATTTTTTAAAATTTCAAATCTTTATAATAGAAACATTCAAAGTATTTCATATAGAGTGAAAATAGGAGCCAAAGGTTATGGGTATGGAAGGTCAACAGTCTCTGATTTGAGGTGAAAATATGATTCCTTTGGAAATCTTTCTAACCCTCCAATACATTTTCTTCCTTTTCTCTGGTGACTCAGATATTTAGACTGTACATAGGGTGAACTATTTGAGCATTTAAAAATAATAGCTTATACTTTGAGTATCCGGCTCCTTACTGTGATTTTCTTTGAGAACAAAAAACAAGAAAAAGATTTTTTTTCTTGGTGTGTGTATGTGAAAAGGTGAATTCCATTTACTTCCATTAGATCTTGACTAGGGAGCTAAATTAACCAGTTTCGGAGCTCTTCAGAGTGATTACACTCTGCATTTGCTGCAGAGTAGCCCTAATCAGGAGAAAGGGCTTAAATAATACCACCAGTATTTTTTTTTTCTCTCAGTTGCTTTTTGCTCTACACTTTCTTAAAAAAAAATATATATATATATGTATGTGTATATATATATATATATATATATATATATTTTTTTTTTTTTTTTTTAAGAGAGAAAGGGAGAGGGATAGAGAGTTAGAAACATCAATCAGCTGCCTCCTGCACACTCCCTACTGGGGATGTGCTCGCAACCAAGGTACATGCCCTTGACTGGAATGGAACTTGAGACCCTTAAGTCCACAGGCCGACGCTCTATCCACTGAGTCAAATCGGTTAGGGCTTTAAAATATATTTAAATAAATAAGTATATTTATTTAAAACACTAACTCTTTTTTTAAAGAGAGAGATAGAAATATCATTGATGAGAGAGAATCATTGATCAGCCGCCTCCTGCACACCCCACACTGGATCAAGCTCTGGGAATCGAGCCGTGACCTCCTGCTTCAAAGGTCGATGCTTAACCACTGAGCTATGCCAGCTGGGCTGCTCTACACTTTCTTCTCATGGTAACTGATGCTTTCTCACCTGTATCTCTTTTAGTAAAACAACTTCTTTCTTCCTACAAAGGGGAAAGATAAAATACATGATGATGGACCATATTCACTCATACTCTGTCCACTCTGGCAAATGACTCAGTGATACTGCACATCCAAGGTATGAGGGATATATATTTGAACACACTGCTCAGCATAGTCACATAGGAACTAAATTCTTTAATAAAATGTTTTATGCCTATGTATAACCACTAATGGAGTAGTTGCTATGTTTGGAATACAATAAAATTCTGGTTGAGACTATGGTGTTAGAGCCACATGTGAAATTCATTCATTGTTATTCATAATTAACCTAATGTAGAAAAGAATTGAAGTCAAAGGAGTACAGCCTGCCAGTGATGGTAATTAATGGTATTAATTTGAGAAAAACAAGAATTTAATAATAGAATCATCCCAAACGTTGTAAAGAGAAAGGGAGTGGCTATGAAACCTTTTGCATCACAAGCTTTTTGGTTACTTTGTGGGAAAAGAGTGGTTCTTCTTAAAGATGAGTCGTACATTTTTCTTTTTCAACAAGTATTCCAAACTCACTGATCTTTTTTGTGACACTGGCAGCTACTTATTTTAAAAAATATGTCTTAATAAATCTTTATTGTTCAGATTATTACAATTGTTCCTCTTTTTCCCCTATAGCTCCGCTACATCCAGTTCCCACCCCACCCTCGGCCCTTACCCCCCCTCCCCCTCACTGTCCTCATCCATAGGTGTACAATTTCTGTCCAGTCTCTTCCTGTACCCCCACCCCTTTCTCCCCCAAAATTGTCAATCCACTCCCTTTCTATGACCCTGATTCTATTATATTCACTAGTTTATTCTGTTCATCAATTTTTTTATTCACTTGATTTTTAGATTCACTTGTTGAGAGATAATTTTTATTTTTACCTTTTTTTCTTCCTCTTCTTAAAGAGTGCCTTTCAGCATTTCATATTATGCTGGTTTGGTGATGATGGACTCCTTTAGCTTTTTCTTATCTGTGAAGCTCTTTATCTGCCTTTTAATTCTGAATGATAGCTTTGCTGGGTAGAGTAATCTTGGTTGTAGGTTCTTGCTGTTCATCACTTTGAATATTTCTTTTCACTCCCATCTGGTCTACATAATTTCTGTTGAGAAATTAACTGACAGTCATATGGTGCTTCCTTGTAGGTAACTAACTGTTTTTCTCTTGCGCTTCCTGGACTTGTAAATCTATTTCTTTCACCAGGTGGGGGAAATTTTCAGTCATCATTTCTTCAAATAGGGTTTCAATATCTTTCTCTCTCTCTTCTGGCACCCCTATAATTCTGATGTTGGTACACTTGAACTTGTCCCAGAGGCTCTTTACACTATCTTCATATTTTTTATTCTTTTTTATTTTTACTTTTCCAGTTGAGTGTTTTCTGCTTCTTTGTATTTCAGATCTTTGACTTGATTCTTGCAATCTTCTATTCTGCTGTTGGATCTTTATATATTATTTTTTATTTCAGTCAGTGTATGTTTAATTTCTAGTTGGTCCTTTTTCGTATTCTTGAGGGCCTCACTAAATTTATCAGCTTTTTCTAGAAAATTCTTGAAAAACCTTATAACCATGGTTTTGAACTCTATATTCAGTTGTTTTTTGTCTCCACATTTTGGCTGCTTCCCTAAGTTGATAGAGTGGCTTTGTGTGCTAGGTGTCCTATATGGCCCAGTGGCTCAATCTCCCCAGTTACCTGAGGTGGACACTCTTGGTGCC